>VDFB02359393.1:0-35178 GCA_007258455.2 Sequoia sempervirens
AAAAATGAATTTTTAGCTATAGTATATGCAATAAACAAATTTAGGCATTATATTATAGGATACAAAATTACGTACATACAAACCATGTTGCAATTAGATATTTGATGAACAAGGTTGTAGTAGGTGGACACATTATTAGATGGTTATTGTTGTTGCAGGAATTTGATGTTATTATCATAGATAAGCCTAGAAAATATAATGTTGTTGTTGACTTCCTTTCCAGAATTATTTTACAGGATGATTAGGAACCAGTGGATGACAAATTTCCAGATGAACATTTATTTGCAATCTCAGTTCATCAACCATGGTTTTTCGATTTGGAAATTATCTTGTAACAGGGAAGTTTCCAATTCACTTCAGCCATAAACAAAAAAAGAGGTTAATTCATGAAAGTTTCAAATTTCAATGGATTAATGGTCTTTTATTTAAATTTTTCCCTAATCATGTTCTTCACAAATGTGTAGCGGAGTTAGATGTCTATTATGTAGTACACTCCTGTCATCATGAGGCTAAAGGAGGACACTATTCAGTGGTAAGAACAATTCATAAAATCCTAGGAGCTCGTTACTATTGGCTATCAATGAAAAAGGATGTTACATTCTTTGTTAAACACTATGATGAATTTCAGAGGATGGGAAGACCCACCCAAACAATGGAGATGTCATTTTAGCCACAAATAGCTCTTGAACCATTTGAAAAATGGGGAATCAATTTTGTGGGACTTGTTGATCCACCCTCAAAAGGGAAACATTATATACTTGTTTATAGTACTGATTATGCAACAAAATGGGTTGAGGTGAAATCATTACCAACAACAAGAGAGGATAAAGTTGTAGATTTTTTGTACAAGAAAATCCTTCAAAGATTTGGTGCACCAAGAGAAATTATTTTAGACCAAGGGCCACAGTTTGTATCAATAATGATGGAATCCTTTTTGTAGAGATACCAGATGACCCATAGGAAATCTTCGCCATATCACCCTTAGGTGAATGGACAAGTTGAAGTCACTAACCTAGAATTGGAAAAAATCTTCACAAAAACTATTTCTCTAAGAAAAACATACTAGGCAGAGAGGTTAGATGAGGCAGTATGGGCTTATCATACCACATGGAAAACAACAACTAGATTTTCTTCATATGAACTTGTGTATGGAAAGGAACCAGTCATGCCAAGAATTAAGAACACTAAAAACTACATTAGAAGTTGGAATTGATTTACCAGAGTCCAAGAAAAGTAGAATTTTGTAGTTCAATAGACTTGATAAGATGAGAATGGAGGCTCTTTAGCATATAGATGTAATTTAGAAGCAAAGAAAGGAATGAAATGATAAACATATTGTATCTAGGCAGTTCAAGGAGGGAGATTGGGCATTATTATTTGACTCCATATTTGAAGAGCTTAAAGGGAAATTCCATACAAGATGGTTAGGACCCTATGAGATAGATTAGGTATTTGAAAATGGAGTTGTCCAATTAGTACCAATTGATGGAGAAGAGAGAGTTATGCTAGTTAATGGTCATCGACTGAATACATATCATAAGCCTGCATCAAAGGAGAAATTTTTAGATGATCTAGAACACAGAATTGAACATTTTCTCATGTCTCTTCCATGAGAGAAGATCTTTGAACCTTTGAAGAAGGCATGAATAAATAGGGTAAATTGAAAACCAGCAAATGGCATTTTACCTTGAGAAAAATGGAAGTAAATTGAAAACCAGTAATTGGTGGTTTACTTTCGAAAGAAAAAAAAAGATGACTGAAAACCAGCAATGGTGATCTGTCTAAGTTAACTCCTAAAATCTCATGAAGGTTGAAGACTTTGAGGACTCTATTTGGCTCGATAGCTCCTGAAGACTCCTAAAGTTCCAAAGCTCCTAAGAGTTCCTAAAGAATCCTAAAGAACTGTCGAAGGCTCCTGAAGATCTCAAATGCTTGTAATAAATAGAGGTGAACATTTAATGTGAATATTATTCTTGAATATTATTTTATAAAGTAGTTATACTAATGTAGAAAAGGTAAATAAAATTATAAGTTTAGACATCTCTGCCATATTGTTATTAATAACGATAATAAATAACTTTTAATCATTTCAAAAAGTGGCGGGACAGTTGATATAAGGTATGATGTGACATTGGATGTTGTTAGTAATAATTACAGACCATATTATGATCCACCTGCCTTTTCAAAATCTTTCCAAGTTCATGTTGACATGTGTATAAGATGTCACCAACCTTGTGAATTAAATTGTAAACACAATTTGTGGTGTGTGAATCATTTGGAGCAATAAAGGAAGTTAATGCAGGAAATTAATGACACATCGTGTCATTTTCAAAATTGTTGCTCCAAAAAAAAAACAAGGAAAGATCTTTCTAATGTTGCTAAGCAATTCAGTCTGCTAGTTGAAGTCTGCTAAAGTTGTAGTCTGCCATTGTTGACAGGAAGAAATGGGGAACGGGGGGAATGCAGAGCTGGAAAACTTCACTCGTGATTCTGAAACCAAGAGATTGTTGACGGAAGCTGGATGGATAGATTTTATAATGAAATATGAAGGTTTTCAGCTAGAAATTATAGAGGAATTCATGAGAAATTTTCACGTAAATGTCACTAGACTAAGGGGTGAAATCATCCAAGTCACTCCAGAAATAATCAATGAAATTTTGAGAATTCCAGCTAAGGGAAAGCCAGTTATCAAAGGTCAAGTAAAGTTTGATGAATTGGTGGTTGCATTTCACCAAGAAACAAAAAGGAGGCCTAAAATTCTAATGCTTAAGGGAGACCAACTCGGAATAGCTCATCATAGTTTGGATGAACCATGGAGAACTACTGCAACATGGGTCATGAAATTCTTCACCTACGAGGGATAGTATAGCACTATATTAGGTTCAGGAATGCAAATATTGATACATTTAAGGTATGGACAAAAAAAAATCTCTGCTAGAATAAATCTGCTAGCATTTTTGTTTCAACAAATTGCTTCCATGATTTCAAGAGTAAAGTCTAGAGGGGAGTCTTCCATATAATACCATGGGTTAATTAATCTAATATTGAAGTATCATTTCTTAAAGAAAAAGACTAGGAAATGGGATTTGCTAGAGTTTTTTTCTACACCCATAGAAAAAAAAAAGGAAACCCACAAAGGGGCCCGCGACAAAAAGATCAAAAATAGAAAAAGGTGAATCTTCCAAGGGAAAACAGAAAAAGGGTAAAAGAAAATTTTAGGAATCCTCTAGGATAACCCATAGTAGCTCCAAGAATAAAAAGAAATACTTGAATGAAGAAAACCCTAGCCATGTTGATACCATTGTGTCCACTCCTGAAGAGACACCAAAATTTCAAATCCCTACCTTTGAAGGCCCAAAAGAAACTGTTGCAACCCATGAGGAAACCCACACACCAGCAAATTCCCCTGAGCTACCTCAAAGCCCTCCTGAAGACCCAATGCCAACTCCTGAAAGAACCCTTGTTGTTGAAATCAATGACTCTACTGAAGAGTCTGAGGTATAATCAAAAGAATAGGAAGCCTCAGAGGAATTCAAACAAGAAGAGACCATGAGATCCCCTACACCTTCTCTGACTTATAAGAAAAGAAAAGGAAAAGAACCATTGATTGGAGAAGAAGAAATTCACAAAAAATAGAATGAGGAAGAGTTAGAAGCTGAGGAATTGTTAAGGGCTATGAAAATGTCTAGAGTGGAAATTGAGTTGAAGCAAGAAAAGAAGAATATGCAATTTCTTGAGGAAAAATTGAGAAGAAAAGAAGAGGAATTACAACAATCCCTCAACAAAACTTAGGAAATGGAAAGAGAGATTGAACAAAGAGAAGCAAGGTATAGAGAGAAACTGAATAAAATAGAGGAGGCTTTACAACAAGATAGTGTGCAACAATTAGCAAGTGCTGAGGAAACTGCAAAATTAAAAGAATAATTGCAACTAAAAGAAGAGATATTAAAACAACTATATATGAGGTTTTATTCTCAAGAAGCCTCTACTTCCACATCCCCCCACATCACCTTGATTTGCCTCCCATTCCATATGATATTCCATCATATGTTCCACCAAAGACTCAACCTGGATATCTCTCCTTGGCAGCCCTGAAATTCAAGCATGAAAATGATCAACTGAAAAAGCAAGTACAAAAATTAGAGGAAGAAAAAAATGAAATTGAAAGAAGACTTGAGCAAGTTGTAGAAATAAGTTTTGCAATGTTGGCAATGAGAAGACTAGCTGGAGTATATGCTTTATTTCTCATAGAGAAGTTTCTACAATGGAAGCTTAATCAATTAATTTTAAGGAGAAGCCTGTATTATCACAATGATAAATATTTTTTGCAAGATTACTTTCGTAGCTACCCTGATATTCAAAATTAGATATGTGAGTTTTTCCAGCACAGGTTTTTAATGGGAGATAATGATGATTATCTATTAGTTGTTTATATTGGTGAGCTACAAATTAGGTCCTTTGTCTCCTTAATGTGGAATCAGGTTGAATGGTTGAAAAGAATGGAAAAATACAAAGAGGCTTAGAAAAAGTACAGTCTACTAATGAGGCCTGAAATGCCTCATGCATAAAAGTATATCAAAATGGTTCGATCAGTGGTAAGTAAAAATCACATAAATCCTCTTTATGTTTCAAATTTTCTAAATAGTATATCTGCTTTCCAGAATGTTGAAGGGACTCTTCCTCCATTGGCATTAAATTCATGTGATGAAATATATTTACTCATTCCTGATTCAGTAAGAAAAAGAGAGCAAATAAGCCCAAACAATCTCAAATGGAGTTTGATAAGAGTTAGACATGTGATCACCTTGATTGAATAGTAGCAAGAATTCTAGGTTGGCATGCAGTTAAAAATGCCAATTATCATTATGCCTGCTCTAAAGCTCAAGGAATCACCCAATGTTCCTGAGGAAGTGATAAGACCCTGGTTTAAAAAGTTAAGGGAGAACCATGGCTTTGCACTCAATACCAGATTGCCACAACAATACAGGGAAGGAGTGTTTGACTATTGCATTTGGATGGAGGTAGTAAACAAGGAAAAAGAGACTACCATAATTATTGATGAAGAACCATGAGGACATGGTCCAAAACAAGTGGGGAAGAATGATGAGAGGCTCAGAGATGCTCTCATATAAATCATTTTATGTTTAAAAGACTTGTTATTTTTGTTAATTAACATGACTGGCAGTGGACTATAGACTAATATATTTACCTACTTTCCTTTATGTTTGGCTAATTTGGTAGATATATTTGAGGTAGTGTTTTATGTTAAATGTATTGCTTTCATGATGATATTGAGGAGTTAATTATGCAATGTTAATCTTTTACTGCCATAATTGGTATCCTTTTCTTCAGGGTTTTATTCAAGGTATTTAGAATACTAATGATGAAGTTAAACTCCTTGTTTAATCAAGGGATATAATCATGCCATTGATCGGCCCAACTAGATGATGAATCACTCAAGTCCAAATCATCTTCTTTGTAGTCAGTTTGGGAACATCTAGTCCCAGCACCGATTTGGCATATTTCTCTATGTCTATTCTCAGTCCTATTTTAGTTTTGCTTTAGTTTTATTTTTAATCTTTAGTTTGGATGCCTTGAATTTTGGCAGTTAATGCCATGTTTCTGAATTTAATAAGGATATAGTTATAAGTATCCATGTTTCATTTTTAGATAGGATTTAGATAAGTTTCAGCTAAAAAATCTTATAATGGTTACAATACTTTATTTTGCGTCCTGATTTGATCAATTTGAATGAAGAAACGAAGTTAACTTGAATTACTGTGTTAAGAGGTCTTACCTGAGGAAGAGCAAGTCCCACTCAACCAAAGGAATTGATCTTGTTTGGAATTTTCTAAGTTTATGTTCATGAATATTAAATATGAAGTGTTAGATGTTAAACCTGGAAAGTTAAGTTAGTTTGAATCACTTTTAGCAATTGTGGATGAATCGCTCTTAAGTTTGGTTTGTCATAATTAGAATGGTTTGTTAGATTCATCCTAAAGTTTATTAAGGTAATCAATTTTAGATATTGTTTGCAAGAATTAAGTTTGGTGATTATCTGTTAAGTGAAATTGAAGCAATGATGGGAACTTATGGAAAGATGGAATTGAACTTTGTTGGAAATCTATTTATGGAAATTAGAATTTATGTTTTCTAGATTAATCATTATTTCCTTGCAATTCATTTTTGTTCCTTAAAATAGTATTTATTTTCTAGCAAATCTTAAGATAGATTTCTTTCAAAGTAAATTAGAATTAAAATTGAATTTAAAATTCTAGATTAAGAATTAAGATAAATATTAGTCTCTTCCATGAATTGGTCTCAATCAAGCCAAATGAAGTCAGAAATAAGTCGACAAAACCTTAAGTTAGGAAGTAAGATAGAATTAGTCCTTAGGAATTAGTCACTAAAGTTTAGCTCCTGGGAGCTCCTGAAAGAGCGAAATCAACCCCTGAAGTCAATTTTTACAATACAAACCCCCCCAAAATTTTGTGACAAACATCCTTATCGCATATAGCTCTAAGACACACCCAGTTCGATAATTGATTGACTAAATGATGCAAGTTGTGACATCAACGACCTTTCCCATCAAAGGGTTTGGTAAGTTGATAGAAATTGTATTTTATTAGTTTATCATTCTCTTTCCTTTCATTGTTTGATTAAGGGTTTGATTACCAAAAGTGGGGTTTGACCAAGGAAAACCCCTATTTGCTAACCCTCAACCATTTTTTCCCTATTGCACGTGTGTTTATAGATCTAGGAATGCAGATTTAACAAGATTTTTGGTGTTGAAGATTGGTAAAAAATTCAAATATGTGTTTCAAGTCAACTCATTCATATTTCAAGCTTGGAGAAGGTTTTCTGTCTATTTCCTACATAATTGACTTTGGCAAGCCGATAATCAGAGATTTCCAAATTTGGTGTTGCAGAGTTGTCTCCTGATTTTTCAAAAATTTGGGAGAGGACTAATTCACCACCAATGGTGAATGAGTCCCACTTTAGGACTGAAATTTTGAATTTTGTCAGATTCCAGAGCCTGATAGACATAAACCTGTTTCCAACACTTTTTCCCGAGTAGGAGGACTAATTCGCCACCTTGGGTGAATGAGTCCCACTGTGAAAATTTAGTGATTTCAGTCAACATTCCAAATTCATTAGATATTGCCCAGGTGTACTCATTTTCTTCCTATTTCTTTTTGTTTTGCATTATTTCTTCATTTAGTTCATTGTTTTCATATCACAATGTGTTTTCAAACATAATTTAAATCTTAGCTTTGCATTCAAATTCACTCATATAAATCACTCAATTGATTTTAGTGTACTTCATTTAGTTTAGAAAACATCACACATAACATAATTTGAATGAACTAGTTTGCATTTTTGGCCCTACCTCTCTCCTTTTAGGTGAAAAACCCTAAAAGACTAAGAGAAGTCCTAGAGAGCCAAAAATCAATGGTTCATTTTTGGTGAACCTACATTTTGAACACTTTTCATTTCTGATTTCATTTGCATATTGCATCCTCTATTACTTTTGCATCAACATTCAATTAGGACATTGTTTTGTTTTTGCATTCTAGGACTTTCCATATTGCATTAGTAAAAAGTTCATTTAAATTTCATTTTTGCATTACATCTCATTGAAAAAAATGAAAATCTACATTCTGCATCCTTGATTGCATTATGTAGATCTTTAAATTCATCTTAAAATTTGTGAAAAACATAAAAAAGCATCATGTTGGGACTCATTCGCCACCCTGGGTGAATCAGTCCCTCTACACTTTTTAAACAACATTTCTAGCATTTTTCTAGAATTTTCCTACATTTCTATTTTTTGTAGTTAGATCTCTATTATAGTTAACAACATTTATGTTGTATTTTCATATTAGACATCTTGGATTACCTTGCATTTATATTAAACTCTCCTTTGTGGTACTTGTATGAGTGTTTGGTGTCCCATTGATAATACTTTAGTGAGAAGAATTTCTAGACTCATGGATTCCCATGATAGCACTTTCGTTGTGGACCTTGGGATCTCATGAGATCCTACTCCTAGTATGGACAATGGTACATTAGGAACTAACAATACCACTTATATGACTTCACCTTTCCATCCAATGAATGTTGACACCCAAAAAAATTCCCTCCTCCAAGAAAAGGTCATTAATATTCATGAGGATTTTGCACATTTAGAACAAGATTTGTCACTTGAAAACATATCCTCCACTGCCATACCTTCCATTGAAAATCTTCATCATTTGTTTGAAAGTGATGATGGCTTGCAAGTGATGAAGATAATTGTCAAGATTTACAATAAACATTCCTCTTCTAATACTCAATCCACAAACATTCATGTAAGCCAAGGAGGACCTCAAGTTCCTCCCCCTTCAACCATAGCATCTATACTAGCTTATACCAATCCGGAAGTCCACACAGCTATGCAACAAGTTAATTATGCAGCTAATTCTTTCCCGATTCCACATAGCATTCCTACTTATCTTGTGGCATTGCAAGTCCCCTCCACCACCTTCACACCTCATAGTATTCCTTTCAATTCACCTAACATCACCTACACTCCATCACCATTTTCTCTTCTGCCTCAACCCACTTACCCCGATCCTTTTCTTACACAAATCCTTAACACCATTTCATCTATGCAACATCAACTTTCCACCATTAGCGAAGGTCAATCCATTCCAGCCACATATCATGTCCATAGAAGCCCCTTATCCTTAGAAATCTTACATACCCCAATGCCACAAGGGATAGATACTACATTAGAATGGTTTTCCAACTTGCCCAATCATTCCATCCATTCATTCAATGAATTGGTGGATGCTTTCATTGGTCACTTTCAAGTTCACATGACACCTAAAAAGACAATGGCTGACCTCATGCGATGTAGACAAAACACAGATGAAAATTTACCAGATTTTATCTCATGATACCAATCCTTGTATGCTCAAATTGATGTCAAGATTCCTGATGCACATCTGCAAAAGATGTTTATTGAAAAATTGCACATACACCTTCAAGATAAGCTAACAATGATGAAATTCCCTTCATTTATGCATTTATGCACAACCTTGTGTGAATACCATAACTCAGTTTCAAGTCATGATTCAAATTCACTTCTAACCAAGCTAAAAAACCTGAACACAACAATCAAAAGAAAAATAACACACAAAACATTCACAAACAAAATAGAGGATTTTTACAATTCAATTTTCCTCCTCCTTCACAACCACAACGAACCCAACCAGCTCAAACTCAAGTGGTAGCTATTAAAACAATGGTGCCTTAAAACTATGTAGACCCAAAGAGACAATTTACTCCCTTACCCGATACCCTCCATAACACAATGAACCATTTAATTCAACAATGCATGCTAACTTTGCCACCCATCTGACTACTTGACCCAAACCAACCCTTACCACCCACTTTCAAACCTGATGCTTATTGTCATTTTTATTGCTAGAATGGACATGACACTGAACACTGCAAGCATCTAAAAAATTTAGTTCAAGATGTCATTGATTCAGGCCACTTGTCCATTGTGGGTGCTAATGATCAAGGAAATAAGTTTGTTGCACCCCCTAACTAGAAACTACAAATTTTCACCAATCTTATGCCTAAACACACTTCATTTGTCAAGGCTAGTGAACCTTCAAAGACTAATGTAATGACTATTGATACACACAATGAACAACATGATATACCTCCACCTGTTACTGCAAATAGTCAGCTGGATCAACTTGTGCCTACGATAGACATTACCCTCATAAGGGACAAACCACTAAATTTCTTGATATTACTTTTTCTGCTAACGACAAACTACAAAAGCTTCCTGATGGTCCTCTCTACATAGATGATAGAATCTATGATAAGCCCACTAAAAACATATTAATATATCTCGCTTGTGGTGAGAATGTGATCACAAAGGAGTTTCAAGTTTTAGATGAGCTATATCAAGATATTATAATAAACCAACTGCATGGATTAAGACACATACTTGTTTTGCATGCCTTACAATCAGATCGATCGTACTCCCTTTACAGATAGGACCTAAAACTTTGGATGTAACATTTTAAATTATTCTGCAATCCAACCAATTTTGTTTGTCACTAGGCCACCCTTGGCTTTGCTCAATGAAATCGGTCCCATCGGTTGTTCACAAGTGTTTGAAGTTTCCACATGGCAATGAGATATTTACCATACACCATAGTGGCTTTAATCCCTTATCGTCTAAAGGTAAATTTTCATTAGAATCCTTTTGACCTCAACCCATGGAACCCATCACACCTCAAAAGGACTTCTTTTTCATAGCTTACCAAAAATTCAAATCCAAAAAGATAGTTGAATTGTCTCTTCGTAATTCATCCCCGTCTACTTCCACACCTCCTTTCATAGATGAAACCATGCTTCAACCTAAGTATGACATTGAGCAAACCATAAAAACTCATGAACAACCATCCCTAGACACTTCCCTGCCATTGTTTAAATGACCAAGGGAAAATGAAAAAACTCTTGTCATGCCTCCTTGTATTAAACAAGTGTATAAAGTAAAAGAGAAAGTGGTCGATTCATCCTCTTTGGTTTCTTCTATTCTTCCCTCTTTCGAGGTAGAAGACCCTATGATGCCTCAATCTGCTCTTACACCTCACCAACTCCACAAAAGAATTAAATGAAACTGTGGTGCTAGGGAACATAGGCGTCGTCGTCATCTCCTTGCTCGTCAATCTCGCATGGAAGAAAATAAAGAAAATCAACCTCTACCTTTGACAGAAGTAAAATATGACCACCCTCCTCTTGGCCTACCACAAGATAGTATAGTGCAAAAATCCCAACAAAATGAACCAATTCAACAACCTCATCTTTTGATGCATCCATCCTTAGAAACCACCCTTCATCCTCTCATTATCATTAATCTTGATGATGATGACCATCATGATGCAACAAGAACAAAAATAGATGAAGAAGTGCATAATGATTTAAACTCTTTATTTTCATCTACAATGAGCCTAAATGATAAATTATCTCCACCAAGTGAAGAACCTGGTATGATTCCTAGTTTTGCACTTGCAATTCTTCCTTTGGATAGTCAACTACCCTCGCATTACACTGAACATGATTAGGAAGAAAATGACTTGTTAGATGGTTGACTTGCATACACCTAACTTGTATCATGTTCCCGCATATTGTGCGTTTGATCTTCCCTCTCTTCATACACTTATTCTATTTGTACCTCTATTCTCTTATATCTAGTACATTGTCTTTTTCACTTTTGTTTTGTGTTCTCCTTTTGGGGATGACGCAAAGCATAGAGATGCCCTATGTCTTTTCTATGTTGACCCAAAAGCTCCTTTTCTTTTTCTCTTTTTTTTTGTGTTCTCCTTTTGGGGATGACGTAAAGCGTAGAGAAGCCCTATGTCCCTTCCATGTTGACCCAAAAGGTGCTAGTATTTTTTTCTTTTTCTTTTTGTCCTCCTTTTGGGGTTGATACAAGGCATCGAGACTGAAATGTCTACTTCATGTTGACCCAAAAGATTTTTCATTTTCTTTTTCCTTTTTGTTTTCTTTCATTTCACTTGTATTTTCCTTTTGGGGATGATGCAAAGTGTTGAGACCACAATGTCTCTTCCATGTTGACCCAAAATGGACTTTATTTTTGCTCTCTTTGTTTCATTCTTCCAGTTCTATGTGCTTTGGGGAATGATGACAGTTCTAAGCTCTTTCATAAACACACTACAACAATAAACATACTGACCCAAAATCCATAGATTCCTTATGTGTTTGGTGTTCTTTCTTTTTTGGGGGCAACTCCCTTTTCTTTCCTTTTCCTTGACCTGACGCAGCCTCACTTCGAAACATATGACTTGGCATAGGGCTTTCAAAGTTGGCTCTCATGTCTTGTTTTATTTCTTTTCTTTCCTTCTCTACTTTAAAGTAATTGCTCACAAAACGATGTGTGGAAATTCCTTTAAAGTTGGCTCTCATGTCTTGTTTTCTTGCTTTTCTTTCCTTCTCTTGGTTCCTAGTGTAGCCTTGTCATTTATATGATGCATTTGTCACTTTCTGGATAACATTGGATGTGATTTCCTTCATAAGTGTGATCTATCTCAGCATATTACATTCCTCTTGGCAGTCTGATCTAACGCATTGCATCCCCTAAGTTGTGAATATACTATTCTTTGATTGGTCCTCCCTTGGAGACATTAGACACAATGTTCCCTAAGTGAGTGACCTTGCATTAACTGAACAAGACTCCTTCGAAAATTTTACAGTTTTGCATTTTATATTTATGCATCTTTTGCCACCTTGCATAATGCAACTTTCATGCCTATGGTACCTTTCTTTTTTTTAATGACATTTTTCTTTGTGGTGCCTTATTAAAGTTATCAGGAGGCATAACTTTAATATGGTTAAGCAGGAAGCCCAAATAGCGGCATGAATTTTCCCCATAGCCACCTTTGTGTTTGTGATTCCATACCAACTAGCATATGTATCTTACCTTTTTGGGCTTTCTCACCCGCGAATAGCCAGAAGTTTCATGGCCCCAAAGTGAGTACAATTGGGCTTTCTCACCTGGCAGATCATTATGTGTTATGCCACCCCAGAGTGAGTACAAATTCTCTTTTTCAAAAAAATAGCCTAGATCTAATCCACAACTAGTTTGATTGACAATCGAAGCTTCATTCAATTCTTTCAATTCAACACTTGTGTGTTCCTTTGTTCTTATGCTTAGTATGCCATGGGATCTTCATCCTGGGGGCTTGATCATCCCTCTTGATTGTTGTCATTCCATCTTGCTAACGTAAGTGAATTTGAACCCTTGTCTCGATGTTCATGGCTACTTTAGTGTGAGTTTGAAGCAAGTTCATCCTCTCACTAAAGTGGGGGTTAAATGTGTCGTAGAAAAATGGCCCCTTGTCATTTTCATGGCCTTTTAGGTCTTGTTTCATGGTGTTTGATATATTTTTCTCTGATTTTATGTTGTGACATGGCTTGAACATGCATATTTAGGTACTTAAATTTAAACAACAACATCTTGTGAAGGTGTTGTGAACTATTGTAAGACATTTCTACATTCTTCTAGACTCTATTTATCATAATTCACCTAAAAATCACCTTTTTATTCATTAACAAGTCCTATTTTGAAGTGTTGTAAAGTCTTG
Source organism: Sequoia sempervirens (assembly GCA_007258455.2). Taxonomy (NCBI): domain Eukaryota; kingdom Viridiplantae; phylum Streptophyta; class Pinopsida; order Cupressales; family Cupressaceae; genus Sequoia; species Sequoia sempervirens. The sequence continues at coordinate 13,173 of VDFB02359393.1, forward strand.
TAACAAGATTTCACTCTTTTCTAGGCACAATTTCACTATTTATCCCTTTATAATGCTTTATTTGGTCCCTTTATACCTCATATGTCTTAATTAAGTGTATTTTTGAATGTTAACCTGACAAACAATATTAAATAAAATTTAATTCTTGACACATTTTTTTAGGTCCTAGGTGGGATCCATTTTCCATGGGTGGCGAATGAGTTCCCCTTGGCTCCAAATTCAAAATTAAAAAAAAAATCCTTTCAAGTTTTTATTCAAAATAACTTCATGTTAGCCTATGATGAGGTATGAATGGTTAACTAAAGCACAAGTGTGTATAAATATGTGATTTTCACCTCATTTTACATCTCATTCATTCAAGCATTCCATCTCACATCTCAAGCATTCAAGCATTCTACAACATTAATTCAAGCAATATTAAAGCACTTTGGAGCATCCATTTCATTACTTTAGATTTGCATTATCAAGCATTTGGTAAGTTGATAGCAATTGTATGTTATTAGTTTATTATTCTCTTTCCTTTCATTGTTTCAATAAGAGTTTGATTACCAAAAGTGGGGTTTGACCAAGGCAAATGCCTATTTGCTAACCCTAAGACATTTTTCCCCTATTGCATGTGTGTTTGCAGATCTAGGAATGCAGATTTAACAATATTTTTGGTGTTGAAGATTGGTAAAGAAGTCAACTAGGTGCTTCAAGTTAGCTCATTCATATTTCAAGCTTGGAGAAGGTTTTTTGTCTGTTTCCTATAGAATTGACTTTGGCAACCTGGCAATTAGAGATTTCTAGATCTGGTGTTGCAGAGTTGTCTCTTGATTTTTCTAAAATTTGGGAGAGGACTGATTTGCCACCAGTGATGAATGAGTCCAACCTTAGGACATAAAATTTGAATTTTGTCAGATTTTGGATCCCAACAAATAGAAACCAATTTCCAACAATTTTTCACCAGTAGGAGGACTAATTCACTACTATGGGCAAATGAATCCCACTGTGAAAATTTAGTGATTTCAGTCAGCATCCACAACATTCCAGATTCATCAAATATTGGCCAGGTGCACTTTTTTTCTGCCTATTTCTTTTTGTTTTGCATTATTTCTTCATTTAGTTCATTGTTTGCATATCACAGTGTATTTTCAAACATAGTTTAAATCTTAGCTTTTCATTCAAATTCACTCATACAGATCACTCAATTTCATTTAGTGTACTTCATTAAGTATAGACATCACACATAACATAATTTGAATGAACTAGCTTGTAGTTTTGTCCCTACATCTCTCCTTTTAGGTGAAAAACCCTAAAAGAGTTAGAGAAGTCCTAGAGAGCCAAAAAGCAATGGTTCAGATGTATTGTGTGGATTTTCACACTAGATATATGTGATTTATGCTTGAGCTAGTCACTATTGTTCTTGTGGCATACATATCAGCTAGGAACCATTACACTTATGATGTGCATATGAGCTAGTCACTATTGTATTGTGATTGTTCATATGAGCTAATCATTATTGTACTTGTGATGTGTATGAGTTAATCACCTTGTTTATATGGGATGTATGCTCAAGATAGTCTTTGTGTATGATCCTTGGGATTATGGTATGATATGACCCCTATGTATTTGTGTATGTTTGTACACTAATGATTGGTAATGTTTGGTATGGAACCAACACTTGATGGAAAATTGTTAATGTTCTATTATTATTGGGATAAGTTGATAGTTTATGCATAATGAATAATCATGAGTAAAAAATGAGATCATATATCTCATACAAGAGCAGATAGTGAACTCCCTCTAATAGTGGAGTGTGAACTATGAAGCCTCTAATCTCCCACCATGACATATGTAGGCAAGGTCATCATGAACCCTCAAGGATTATGTTTGGGTCTAGGGATGACCCTAATCATAGGAGCTTAACACTTTTGGGTGTAAGCATATCAGTGGTGATGTTGGATTATTGTTACCATGGTGAATGAAGAACTTTTGAAATCAACACTTTCAATTTAGATGGAATATCATTCGTTGGTTAAGTGAGTACTTGTCATGAAATAAATTTAAAATAAAATTATAATGATCAAGGGGATGATTTTGAAAAATAATAGTAGTACCTAAAAAATAAGTAGGCAGAGTATTAAATCCTTTAATAATAATATTTTATTCTTATATACATAACATTTCAAATTCCTATTATTTTAAATTTAGTGCACATATAAAGGATAGATCTATTCTCAACTAAAGATCATTTAATGATCATGCAGCCAAATTCAACTACGAAATCTAAAGGTAATGATTCCTTGACTACATTATTAGGTGGATTTTTTTTCCAGTGAACAATACATCCTAAATTTCCTTGTAATCTATTGACTCTAAAATTTATTAGTAATTGAGGTTTAATGCCAAATCTAAATTAATTTTACTATAATACCTTTTTCCTATATATTTCTATAAAATAGTGATGTAGAAACTATGTCCTACAAAGACATTTTAGCTTGAGTGCTTTCGAGTTTTTCAATGATGTCATAATCCTCTATTTTATATGTAAATTGATGTGCATAGGGAAAATGAAGTGCATTGTTTGATAGAAGAGGAGGTGGTAAATTGATGTCTTGTGCTATTTCTAGCATTTATTGAGTGTGTCTAATTAAATTCAAATAATGTGTTCATAAGGTATGCAAGATGCATAAGCCTTATCAATAACTAGATTTTGTATTAAAAGATGCATTATGATAGACCATATATAATTAATCTCATCATCATGTGAATTAGGGTGAGAAAAGAGTACAACAAAAACTTTGACCAAAGTGGCAAACGAAATGTAGAGCAATAAAGATGAATAAAATTATTATAAATATATATTGCATAGGTACAATCTAAGCTCACTCATTTATTGGATGTCATTGTCTAGGTGTTGATAATTAGCAAGTAAAAAGGATTTTACATGAAATGTTGCATGACTTGACCTATCATAATCATTTTGTTAAATTTATTTACAAAGGTTTATAATGTCATCATACCATGTAGAATGATCCACATGCCGATTTAATGAATCTTTATTTATGCATAACCTAACATTGTGTGAAGGAAGACCGTGTGACTTGGACAAGTATTCATCAATTCAAAATAAGACATAAATGAGTGATCATTATAATACCCCTCCTCATATATGCAAAAATATAACTTGTTTATTGCACAAAAATCTATTAACTAGCAATTGCACCTTGGTGTGCAATGGGTACGCCGAAGAGGTTTGAAGGTGAATTAAGGGAAATTTTGGTTTTTTTTTAATACATATAAGGTCATTTTAAAAATGATATTGTTTATTTATTATTATTATTATAATAGTATTAATTTTATTTTATATTTTTATTATACAATAATATTATTATATATTTTTATTTTATTTTATGTATTAACTATTATATTCACCACATACTCTCTAACATATTAACACACATATAATCTTTTTTTCCTAATTTATTGAAAGATCAATTAAACTATGAGTTTAAAAATGAAATTGTTTATTTATTATTATTATTATAATAGTATTAATTTTATTTTATATTTTTATTATACAATAATATTATTATATATTTTTATTTTATTTTATGTATTAACTATTATATTCACCACATACTCTCTACCATATTAACACACATATAATCTTTTTCTCCTAATTTATTGAAAGATCAATTAAACTATGAGATGGTTTATTACTCCTAATAATTGTATAATTGTATTATATAATATAATAATAATAATATAATGTATATATAATAATAAATGTAATTATAGTATATATAATATAAGATGTATTATAATTAAAGTATATTTTTTATATTAATTAAATATTATATTAGATTTATATTGGATAACTGCAAATATAAAAGAAGATATATAATAATAAACATAATCTTAATTTTAGATATTTAAATTAGAAAATATTATATTTTAAAGTACACATAAATATGCAATTATTATTTAAGATTTCATCAAAAAATAACAAAAAAAATTATCCATGATAATTGTAAAAATAAACATAATAATTTAATGAAAATTATTTGTTAATTTTATTTATTGTCTTTCAATACTAATTAAAATAGAACATTAATGTAAAAATATATATTAATATGTTAAATCTATTTGATAATATTTTTCAATATAAAACGAGATAACTGTTGAGTTGGGTAACCTCTGAATTATTCTCTTATATTCCATAAGCTCAGACTCAATTCCACAAATAGAAAAAAACAAAATTTCACTAAACAAAGAATGTGAAGAAATCAATCAGTATAACACATCCGAAATACAAACACTAATCAGATTGGATATAGGTTTGAATACCTAATCCATGGATTGAATCTATAAAATCAAACAAACTGAAACCAAATTCCATAAATAAATAAAATAATCCACGCCCATCTCAACAAGTCATTAAAATAAGATGGATGATCTATCAGTTGAAGTCAAATCTTTACCCAATATAATAAAAAAACCAGGCATTTCCCTAAACAGACATTTCATCTCATTCACTGTCTGATTTTTCTAGACATTTGGCGTCTATTTTGGTTAGAAGCTTTGTTTGAAGTTACAACTATTGTTGTTTGTTTGTATTTGTCAAAATAGAATTAAAGTGGCTTTAAATAATAAAAATTCGGTGGTTGTAAACAGCGAAAACATAAAGTGGTGGCGGCAGATTATAGTGTACAATATTCAGCAAATATAGGCTAATATTCAAACATTGGAAAATGGGAAAGATTAAAAAATTGACGGAAATAATTGAACGGACCAGATTGATATAACTGTATTGCAATGCGTCTAGTTAGTTATTAACCGTTGGTAGTAAAAATCACGTCCGGCATTTTCAAATATGATACGCCTTCGGCGTAAATATCAACATAATATATAAAATAAATATCATGAATAATTACACTAATATTATGTATGAATAAATTATATCATAATCTTAAATACTAAAGATATATTAATTATTATTACAAAACATAAAATCATCATAGAATATATAAACAAATAAACCATGTGTAAAAAATGGTGAAAACAACTTAAAATATTTCTAAAATTTAAAAGAATTAAAAAAAATAAAAATCATTCACTAAAACTATTCGCTAATGGTAATAACTAGAATTAAGTAATGCATTAATAAGAATACGCATAAGCTCGTCCAGATGTTATAGTCGAACAGATAGCTACAAGAAAGTCCTACAGATTAGACTTAATAGTTGATTTAGTGTCCAGATTTTGAAAAAGAATTTCAAATCTAGCCATGTCGGAAGGTTCCAAACCAATATAAATCTTTATGCCGGCCTTATCGTTTGGATCGGCCATAAATACCACAACACCCACTCTGCCAGACACCACAGGCCCTGCGTAAATAGACTTAACCCCCCCTCCAAATTCCACGCCTCCATATTCCATGTGAGACCACGATGTAACCAAAAACCCATTCTCTATACGCATCACTCCATCATGCAATTCAAGCCAATCTATTGCAGACCTCAAGAACTCATCACTCAATCTATTTCCCGCTTCTTCCAATTTTTTCACTATCACTGAAAATGGTTGCTCTTGTAATTCTTTGGCTGTTGCCTTTGCATAGGCTGCCTTTGTTGCATTGCCTGCATATTCCCGCGGAAGAGGAGGTCTCATCCTTGACCTGATGCAAATTCATCCATAAACAAGGACTCAACATTATTGACATCAATTCAAGTAGTATATATTCAGTTACAATGATTTTTTTATTTGCGAAGCAAAATAATAATAATATTCCACCTTATGTCCACCGCATAGTGAACTGTTGTAATGTCGTTTGCATTGATGTTTGCCATTGCAGCAGTTCTTGCACGCCACAAGTGTGCCAGCGCTGCAATGAAACGTGTGCAATGAGTAACTCCCCCTCCCTTAGGGGCCGGCTTAACCGCCACACTCTAAGCCTTGAATGCTTAGGTGGCCGGTCCCATGTGGGGCCCTCTTAACTCAGCCTCTCTTGCTTCCGTAGAATTTTCTTAACCGCACCTTTTCAAATCTCCGTTGCCACTCCACCGTAGCAATTCACAGCCAACATTCCCGTTCCTGTTCCGTAGCTGTTCGCGTCACGGTTTGGTTGGTCATTGGACTGGACGATTTAGTTTAATCCCACTTTCATTTCATTACATGGAATGGGGTGAGTGTAGCTTTTATAAAACGATGAGTGGGTTTGCCTTTTATTTAGTAGAAGATAGACAATAATATTTTTAAGTAAAAAGGTTCATCTTATTTAATAATGCTATTATATTTAATTGTTTATTTTAATGAAAAAAAGTTGTTTATTATATTTTATTTAAATAAAATAATTTATTTTTATTAAGAAGATTAATATTAAAATTAAATAAATTAAATGTCAAGTTAATCATAAATTTAATGATACAAATATGTTATTATGTTATTTGAGATAGATGTTGATTATTTTAAGCGTTAGAAGTTTGAAAGACAAAAATTATAAACATTTCATAGACTTGATTAGAAAGTATTTATGACTGATTGAAAGAAAAAATTATAAAATTTCATAGACTTGGTTATTGTTAAGCTTAAGTGGTTGAATGGTGATTTAGTACTTAAACATTTGAATGTTGAGATTTTATTTAAGATATTTATATTTTAACAATTTTACACTTTTTTATTAGAAAAGATTGTGTACAAATGTAAATTGTAATGCATTTTATTTTGAATTTTGTTTTATTGTATATAAATTTCTTTTGTTTGGTACTATAATTGACGTTTTTCTATTTAATGCTTCTCTCTTAGTATATTTAACTTTTCTCAAGTTTATACAAAAAAATTCATTTTTTAATAAATATTGCTATTTATAATTATAATATTAAAAATTTAGGTACATAGGATATGATTCCTTTATGTCATATATGAATTTTTATGAATGATTGAAAGTAATAATTCATAAAAAAAATCACAAACTTGGTGATTGTTAGGTGTAAATAGTTAAGAGGTGATTTAATGCTTAAACATTTGAATTAATTGGACTTATTAATGTAGGGAGTCTCATATTTTTATTTATAATTATAAGTTTAAGAATTTTAAACTTTAATGATAGAAAAGATTAAAAGTACTATATTGGAATACCCAGTTATTTTTAGTTCATGTTTTTCTTGTATGTAACTTTTTCTTTTTTGTTAGTATGATTGTCTTTTCTCTATTGGATGTTTTTGTTTACATATTAGTATGTTTAACTTTCTCAAATTTCTACAAAACTTATTTTTTTCATTAAATTTGCTATATATAATTATAATTCCACATATTACAACATTTAAGATTTGATTCCTTTAAGTTACATATAAATATGTTTAGCTTTCTGAAAATTGTGCAAAGCTTATTATATTTTATAAAATTTGTTATTTGTAATTATGATATCAAATCATAATTACAAATAACGAATTTTATAAAAATAATAAGCTTTGCACAATTTTTTTGAAATGATTATATATTATCAAAGAAAAAGTGGGTTGCATAGTACATATTGCACTCAAAAAGAGCATAAAAATTCTAGGAGCCTAAAAACCAACATAGATATGAAAAAATGTTTCATATATGAACAATTTTTAATGCTCAAAGCCATAACAACCTAGATATTGCAGCTGTCACTGTATACATTCATATCATAAAACCCAATGGGAGATTGATCTTTAAGATGTTGTCATTGTTTGTAACCACCTTTGGCTTGCAATCAACCTTAATAATTTTGTGATTTTCTTTGAGAACCATGTCTTCAGGGAGCATATCATATTTATAGATTTTATTCCTTTCCTAAAGTTTCAAGTAGCTCTTCACAAAATGATCATTTTCATCCCTAGCACAAGGCCAATATTTGGTTGCCTTTACCTCAGATCTCAAGATGTTGACTTGGCCTATGTCCAAAACCTCCCATAACTTATTATTGGCCACTTCCAATGTTAGAGTAACTTGTAGGGAAATAGAAAAGATGAGTATTTTGTAAGACTTGGTAAGGTGTGTCTTCCTTCCTTGAGAATAACTCTCATTTCTTTTTTTTCTCAAAAAAACAAAGAATATTAGTAGTTAAAAACAACCAAAATACTAAATATTCGCTCACACCTTCAACATAACCAAATAAAAATTCTTTCCATGAAAAGTTACTCTTGATATCCCACCCATCCAAATCAACAAAAAATAAAAGCCAAATTTCTTTAGCAAACAAATGGTCAAAGAAAATATGGCTCACTATTTCAAGAATTTCATAGATAGAGTACATGTTATTAATAGGTTGGACATGCTTTAGATTGATAGGTAAATTTTTAAATAAGAGTAACCGTTTTAAATAGGCTTTCTCTAGTTCAGTCACATTAGACCAAGAATGTTTAAAAATCTTAGATCATTGCAGGCATCACTAAAGTTCAATTATCAACAATCATTACGATGTAGGTGATAAGCTCTTAGGACTTTGAAAAAGAGTTATGGATCTTTCTGGAGTTCACCTTATAGAGGGAAGTTATATCCCACCACTTCAAGTTGTCATAAACTCTAGGTTCAACACTTATTTGAAAAATAAATTGAATGCTCTCATAGGATTTTCTTAAAGACTGTATTTCCTCCTTGGAAAAGTGGTAAACCATACTTAGTCCTAAGAGAAGCCCAAGACTTGGTCTATTTATTATTCATTGTGTTACCAAATTCTTTGATGTATTTACTATCCTAGCTCTTGAAAAAAAAATCATGTTATAGAGCCATGGGATTCTTCTTCCATTGAAGATTCCATCACATTTTAACCTAAAGCTACAATTTTTCTCTTCCTTATTATGGACCTTTTTTCCTTTCATCTAGTTCCTAACAATTTCCCTTTCCTTCCAGAAACTCTTAAATACATTAGAGCCAAAAGGGGATAAAGAGAAATTTCCAAAAAATGAGTCATGAAGATATAGGCCCTTCCAAATCCTAGCCTATTTAGGGACTATGATATAGGAACTTCTGAAGGTCATAAATTTTGACTTGGGAGTCTAATTGAGCTTTCATTATTTTTTCAAGAATTTTTCAATTTATTTTTTTAATTGAATTTCAAACCCTTGTATGTAATTAAATTAGTAAGTTGACAACTAAAATTAAAAAAAAAAATTGAAAAAAACTCAATGCTCAATTAGACTCCCGGGTCAAAATTTATGACCTCCACAAGTTCTTGCATTAGACTACCATTTGAATTCTATTCCTCACTAAAACTCTTTAGGCCTCTTTACCACTAAGATTTAACAATTTTTTTTAGTAGAAAGGGAAATTACTTGCAGTCTCAAGTATTTCAATCCAAGGCCACCATTGTCTTTATCTCAATAATACCCACCATTGTATTTATCTAAACAATACCCACCGTTGTCTTTATCTAAAAAATACCAATCACACTTGATAGTAGATTTGTGTCTCTTTCCTTTCCCATTAGACCAAAGAAACTTCCTAATCATCCTTAGAATTTCATTCACATGATAGTTGCAAAACAATCATACTTAAGCGTAATATAAGCTATAGGAGGACAATTTTTTTGTGACAAACTTGCACTCTACCAGCCAAAGAAAGATATTATCTAATCTACTTCAATATTTTTTATTCAATAATAATTTAATCTAATCCAATATTGAATTAAGAGAATGATTGATTTCAAATGAGATTCTTAGGTATCTCACATGCGAGTTTGATTCACCCCATAGCATCTCAAAATTTTTAAACCAATGATGATTCAAAGAAGAATTCCAACTATTACCATAAAATTTATTTTAGATATATTTTCTCTAGATGCTTTGCAAAACATTTCTATCTTGCTCATCAAGTTCTTAAAACTCATTTCCTCCTAATTCACAAAGATTTCAATGCATATGCAAATTGTATATTTAGAAGTTTGTCCTCATTAGGGGTTGTAAGTCCTTTGACACCCATTCCATTACTCATATCTCTTAAAAAATAAAAGATGAAATCAAAGGTGATCACAAAAAGAGCAGGGGCAAGTAGGCAACTTTTCCTTATTGATCTTTGTAGCTAGAAGGGTTAATAATAAAACCCTTTATATCAACTTGAGAAATAGTTCATCCTTGAATAAGAAATCTACCATTTGCAAAAAAGTATTATGAAAATAAAATGCTTCAATCTCATCATTATGATAAATGACCATTCAACCCTATCATAGGCATTTTCAAAATTAAGGAAGAGTGTCATTTTCTTAGTTCAATACATTAGCCCACTCAAATAGTCTCCCAACTAATAATATGATTTTTCAAGATATACCTACCCTTGAAAATGCTAGTTTGAGTATTACTAACAAAACTAGGGAGGATATCAATAAGTATAAGAGCCAAAATTTTAGTGAGGATTATGTAAGAAATGTTAAGGAGGGTAATGAGCCTCCAATTTCTAATTTGAGATAGATACCTCTTTTTGGAAAAAACCTGATGATTCCTCTATTAATTTTTCTTCCCAAGGAACCTTTGCTAATAGATTCAAAATAAACCTACAAGAGATCTTCACTAATCCTGTTAACTTTTTCTTATAAAATTTAGTAGGAATCCCATCTATGCTTGAAGATTTATTATTTTTAAATGTTCTAATATCCTTTACAATCTCATCCTTAGAGATATCTCTAGCAAGTCAATCACCATCTTCCTCTTTGATTTTCCTAGGGATGACTTGTCTACAATGATCTAGGGCTCTTTTACAGTCTATATTGCTATCTTCAACAAAGAAAATATTTTTTAGAAAGATTGAAATTCATTTATAACCCAAGAAAGATCATATATATGTTGATTATCCACCTAGATTGATTCAATGTCTTCCCTATTCTTTTTCTCATTTATATAATTAAAGAAGAAATTAGAACCTTTATCTCCATTTTTGAGCCAATTTATTTTAGCCCTAACTTTTAAACCATGAATCTTCTTAATTTACAATTTTCTCAAAATTTTCTTGAATCTCACCAACTCTTCATTCAAGGACTCATACAATTGAGATTCAATAGAGAGAAAATCTTGTTGAAGCAATTCTTAGATCTCCTTCCATCAAAGGCTCTCTTTTCCCCAATAAACTGGAATAGGGACTTGAGTTGCTAACATTGGTATCATGTTTGTCAATAGTAGAGTAAAATTTTAGCAAGATCCTACCAATTTAAATTTTTATCAAACATTAACCTCTTATATTAAAAATAATTTAAATATTTTAAAAAATGCATTAGATGGGCCTTTGGTTATTGATGATTTAGAGATATTATGTATTGATAATGGTGTGATTGAAAGGTTTAAACAGTATTAGTCATTTTGAAAAGCCTATGAAATGTAGGTTGAACAAGTGACTAGATATGGACTCTTTTACATTGAAAGAGGTGTAATGTTATATAAGGAAATTAGGTAAAAAAAAGGAACTAAATAATGATCTCCAAATAATGAGAAAAGAAGAATCCATCTAGAATTTAGTAGTAAGAGATATAAAAGAAATGTTAAAAGTTTATACAAATATACAAATAAACAAAAAAGTCCCATATTTATTTTAAATGGAAAGTTGTCTGAGAAAGAAGGGCATTGAGAAGAGGTTTTAATCTAAAAGTCAACTATAGTGATCCATTGTCTTAAAAATTAAACTTTCTTCCTTGTGATAGATGGTCTGCTGATCTGACACGAAAAGTTTATTTAACCTATATTCTAAAAGTAAATGTTGTACAATGCAGTATACATGCTTCAAGACTCAAATTTTTGTGCATATATTATCGATACATTACCTGAAACGACATGAGAGGCTCATCTCCTGGTATTTGATTTGTAGATCCTGGTAGTAAACAAAGCTATGTGAAGGCAGGATTTGGATATGTAATGTCTCCCATCTCTTCCAAAGTAAGTTCACTTGTGCAAACGGCGAAAGGAACTCCTGCGGCATTACAGTCGATCTCAAACCGCTGTTGCTCTGAATTGAACATGAGCCTCCCGGATATGAAGTCATAGAAAACCAAAATCCTACTGAGCGCCTCCGTGTGCAGATAGATTATGGAATCAAAGGCTATTTCCTGATAACCCGTAAAGAAATGCACAAATTTTATGACATAACCCACAAGTTTTTGAATAAGATTGCTCAAGAATAGTGGGTATCTCTCTCTTCTCTTTTCAGGACGTATTACTGAAAGACTCTTCCTTTCCACTCGAATATCAGAGACTAAGGAAACAGCGGGCGACTCCATCTGAGAAAATATCAGTTGAAGGCTTACAACTATCCCAAGTTGCCTTGCATCTCATTCTTTTAAGGCGGAGCATTAAAAAATTCTATTTTTGGAGTTTGAAATGGCTAATCTTATCCTTATTGATGTAAATTGTTAATGTAAATTGCATCTCATTCCTTTAAGGTGGAGCATTGAAAAATTCTATTTTTAGAGTTTGAAATGGCTAATCTTATCCTTATTGATGTAAATTGTTAATGTAAATTGTTATATGCAGCTATGTTAAGTCATGATGCTGCTTTGATTATGCAGCCATATTAGTTAGTCCAATTTGTTTTGGATTGCTATGTATTTTCTCCTTCTGACAGCCTATTGATTGTATTTTTTTCCTTTGATTCAATAAAAAAACTCTCCGAAATTCTGAGGGTAATTTTAAAATGTAAAGTACTTACACTAAACAGATTATAAACAGCTTCTGGTTTGTCGTATTAAAACTGTCCTATTCATTTTTCATCTGACAAATTCTACTAAATGAGACGGGACTCTAGGTACAATGTGTGGATTCAATATATCTCTATTTATGTCTACACAACTAACTTCATGTGCCATAAAACGCTTTCACTTTTTCGCTGAAGAAAAGCATCTTCTTGTTAGGTGTGAAGGTATATCTTTATGAGTAGAGGAGAGGGCTCAACGTGGTGCATGTAGGAATTGACCATACTCTTATGTACTAAAAATGTTTCAATTAATTTTTTTTTTAAAATAAATTATATATAGGTAAAGGGGAGAGGGCCTCATAGTGGAGCATCCTAACTTTGTGTTTCTCAAAATTCTACGTGGAAATTTCAAATCATTCCCAATTATGTACAACAGTTTATTGGCAACTCACGTGTTTCTATATTTTGTTTTAGAGCCACATCAGCATGCTTTTTGTTTGAGGTATCCAAAAAGGCCCAAAAAAAAAAGTGAGACCGATAGTGGTGCATTAAGTCATCTTTTATTGGTGCGTTGATGTGGCATCACATGATTTGTCACTTTGCATACTTTATGGATAAAAAGTGTTTTGCAATTGGATATTAAAGTGCTCCACTATGAGCCCCACTCACAACTACTTATATCCCCACTATTAGACCCTGCTCCATTATGGGCCCCTCTCCCCTATATATCATATGAATTGTAAAGTATTTATACAATGTAATTATTTAATATTTTAGTTATAACATAATTAATAAATAAAATATGTTTTTAATAAATTATTAAAAAAAAATTTTTTACTTCATTTTTAAAAAATAATGATATGAAATAAAGTGTATTTTCCTGTATAAAAGTTTAAAATGGTATATATTTATTTATGTATATATGTGAAAGTTTCATATTAAATATAACAAAAATATATATTTTTAAGAGTAAAATATAATTAAAAAAATTAAAAAATAAGATTTATTAAAATTTATTCTACACTCATCTAGTAAAATATATTACATAAGTAAATCTAACCTAGACTAATAATGAGTTTGGTATTGTTAACTTTAAATAATTGAATAAAAGAAAAATAAATAAAAAACTGATGAATTCATCCCAGAATGTAATGAATGCCAAATAGATAAGGTTATGGAAGCTTTGTAGACATTAGACCTTCGCAAATACTGCTTCTTTCTTAGTATGGCTGTCTAAATTTTTGTTTTGTTTTGTTAGAGAATAGAATCTCAAACATAAGACTTGCGTTCTCAATTTATTCTAGCATTATGTATGATTTGTAATTTTAAACTATTTATTTTGAAAATTGGAGATTGATGGTGTAATACCTGTATGCATTAGACCATCCAATAATACAAACATGTGAGTCTTTGGAATCCCCTCAAATGTAGCAAAATTAACTCCAAAAGGATAAATGCCTCTGCCAACTCTAGGTTCTCGCCAGCCAAATGGCCTACCGTATAATTCAATGAAAAACCATCTCCCGAGAAATCTTGAACCTTGGAAAGGAGGGAGGCCGGTAGCAAGGGATAGAATGTGATTCGTTGGCTCAACACCAGATGCCTTGGTATCGCCAATGGCATGTTAATTCCACTGTAGCTATGTGTCTGCATTTATAGCTCGAGTCTGGAGAATAAATTGTCACATCGACATGTTAGGTACTTCTACCCTGACATGAAAAAACTAAAGAAAATAAATAGATTAAATGGGGTTCCTCAAATAAGGATGGACAGAGTTTTATGGTACGCATGGGCAACTTAGCGTCACCTCCAACGCCTTAGATGGTGGAATGGGACCCTCTGGTTCTGATTGAGGTGATGTGCATTTGCTGTAAAGGAAGGATGGGCTTCTGCTGTTGCAGGCATGGCAATGCAGATATTAAAGAGATATTAAAGAGAAAGGAAGCAGATAAGAGGCAAAGCATATCTCACTAGCTTACCTGTGCCTCAACAAGAAGAAAAAGCATTAGGTAAGCAGAGGTAAAAGTATCGATATTTTACCATATCGGCCAGTTTAGGTGGTTACTCAAGCAAATCAACCATTTCGGCTAGGTTATGTAGTTCGTCATGCAGTAAATGCAATCCCGATCTTCATAATTGTGTTGTAAAGCGAAACTGCACCTAGTCGTGGGTTGCATTGATGGTGGTAACAGAAATGAGTTGAGATTGTAGGAGCTCGCAAATCTTCCTTTACTCTAGAAAAAGGACATCATGGTCCTTATTGGAGGTTCACTGTTTGTTTCCTTTCAAAATGAATGCTCCTGCAAACAATGCTAAGTTCTAGTATGTTGGTGAGATTATGTTCATGATGCTGAAATCAGGAAGCACCACATGCCACAAATGCCATCTCATTTGAGGTTACGCTCAACAGGGTTTTGTCGACGAGGGTTTTTTAATGAAATGCCTCAACGGAATGCGATGATTACATGACTTACACAAAATGGATTTCTAGAGGAAGCTTTCAAGATTTTCAAAGAAATGCCTCAAAGAATTGTGGTCTTGTCGACTGCAAAGGTTGCTTGATATTCACAAAGTGAATTTGTTAAAATGGCCTCTGAAACATGCAAGGAGATGCAACGAGCAGGTGTAAAGCCAAAAAGAGGGCTTTGAAACGAGTTATAGCATTGAGGATAGGGGAGAGGAGCCGAAACATGTGCGGGGGGCCTAACGTGTGATAGGACGTGCACTCGTTGGGGCCCACACGTATACACCGGTCCTCCACAACTTACAAAAAAGACTTGCATAAATAAGCACAATGAGATCAATCACAAATCAGATATTAAATGCACATGTAATCATTATATTTGTCAACAAAACAAGTACACGCTGGCAACCAAATAAGATAAAATGTTTACAACTTGTATCTGACAAAACATCGTAGCACTCCAACTTGGAATAAAACAATTGAAACATAAAAGTTTGCACCATTCTCGATAAACATTCAAATCCAACTGTTGCACCAATCCAGGCATCACTTACACATTAATCACAACTATAGTGCAACAAAATAGAGGTGCCAAGTCACCATAATTCAAACCCATGTGTCCCATCTTTGACCAAAATGCAAACCCATTACAACCATGTTTCCCATCGTAGCATAACCAAACTAACATGCAAATGCATCCGCTTGTCTCTTCAAACATGAGACCTACAACACATATCAGTAGGAGTTTGTCCCATCTCGCCAAGTAGGGTGCACACGTACTGGCGTCGAACTCAAAAATCTCAATTGCATCCATTTTTACGAGGTGTAAGGCCACCATTATTCAACAAAAAAATGGAACAATTACAAACAATCCACCAAACCAATCAACTCAAGAATTAATGGCTGAAATCAATTGAGTCTGCAATTCATATCACCTAGAATTCAAATTCAAAATAGGACAGGGATTTAATTTGCCACACCAAACAACCATCAATTAGATTCAAATAATTCCCAATTCAAATAGTTGTGAAAACCTTCAAGTATTCACTTATTCTGCAGTGAGTGACATAGGAAAAGTAGGAGCAACAAACATAGAATTGACCAACTTAACAACATGAGGCAGTAGCTCATATTCTAGTCCACTAGCCTCCATATTGTTCTAGGTATTCCTCTAAGAGTTTTCCAATCTGATGGTGTTTTTTCTAGCAAAACCTTAAAATCTTCTAAAGGGTAGCCAACCCTTATGCTTAAGAATCTTCAAGGTTAGTGGCCAATGAATGAGAGCTTGTTATATAACCTTTTCTCCCCTGCACTTCAGGCTCTATTAAACCTCAGAGGGTGATCCCAAGAGTGTGTTTTTAGATACATGTGTTCCAACGTATCAAACACATAGTAAATAGATAATTCTCCTTTATATGCTTAACAAAAACAATACCCTTAAGGTATGATTAACCTTCATGATAGTATACACATTAAACATGAGAGATATTATTTATTGAATTCCACACACACCCACAATAAGACTAATAAGTAAATTGATTATAAAATGTGATTAGTTGTTGAATTAACCAGCAAATGTAACATGAAAAGCACACTTAGATCAGTGCCTCATCCTTGGAACAAAGTCAACTCAAACACCTACATAATTTTGATAGCAATTGTCACACCTAACCTTATATGAAGCTCTGAAATCCTACATTAGATTATTTCAATAGTGTGTCTTAACCTTTACTTCTTACTAGCATCCTAGCACTCAATTTAATACAAATTTACAGCCATATTCAAGTACCTACATTAATTATTTGAATTAATAAACATAAATAGAGCCACACATCCATCTGAAATTGATAGAGACAAATAAGATAACCTTGATTATATTATTCATAATTTGTAAAACCAGTACATATGAGAGTAAAATGGTGTATAACTTGCACCATTTAGTATTATTTTGTCAGTATTGCAATCAAAATTACATAGATATTGACAAACTCAGACCCCAAGAATTGACTCTAAAATGTTTTGTATTTCATCAAAATGTTCTTTGTAATTAATTACAAAACAACCCTCTCTTAGAAATGGAGCAGAAAACAACACTTAAAGGAAAATGTAAAATCCTAAGTGAAGATCTCTTGTAAACACCTGGAAAACTTAGCTCCCTTGATCAATAACCATCACCACCTGAAGGAAATATCCATTTGCACTTGAACTCCCGCTTCATCATTCACCTACAATAGAAAAATATTCCCTTACCAGGAAGACTTCATTCTTCATCATTTGTCCTACAGATGCAAAAAATCCTTATTTACTACAAAAAACTCTTCATAATCTTCATTCTATTGTAGAAAATTCTACTCATCTGAGCATTTTTCACTTTTTATGCTTAACACTTCAAGTTTAATTTTAACCTTGTGAACAACCCCGTGAAAGGTTTTATTTCATTACCCCATTCAAAGTTTCTATTTTGAAATCTTTATGAAGACTTAAAAATTTAAAATGGTTGTAGAAAGCCATTCCCCCGTTAGTATAATTTAAATGCCCAACATTTAAATATTACTTTATTTACTCATGTGGCTTTAATTTTTACATTTCCATACAATAAAACAATGTACTCACACTTCATATTTCTCCTCCAGCAAAGAAAGCTATTGTTTTTACCTGTGAGAGCTTCAATTTATTTATTGGGTAAACCCACAAAATTGGTTTACAATTCCATTGAGGAAGGAAAAATGCATTTTCGGATGGAAAACACTTTAGGGGGTTTGCTAGAACCCCATAAAGAGTTTGATAGAACTAGGGGGTTCACTAGAACCACAGGGGGGTTAGTTAGAACTAGGGGGTTTGAACGAACCCCCCTTTAATGAGTTTATTTTGTAATTGCATTAAAGAGGGGTTCAAGTGAACAAGGGAACCCACTGGTTCTAGTGAACCAAGGTTCGCTAGAACCCCCTTTCCCCCCTTCTCCCCCTCTAGCACCAAAAATCTTCAAAAATTTACCCTTCGAAGCTTGAGTTGAGGATGAAAATGGAGGAGACTTGACGAAACCAACTGGAGGATGGTTGTCCTTGGAATGAGCTATCCAACAAATATAGTTTTAATATGTTTTGACTTTATTATCTATTTATTTTTTTAGTTTGATTAAACATAGGTTCTTCATCAAAAATCAAGCTCTTTGTTCTACACATGTGGAAAAATAACATATTATAATTTTTTTTTGAAAAATATCAATGCACTAGATATTGAAGTCCTTGATCCAACAAAAAAATAGTAATTTAATTTCGATACATACAAAAAAATTTATGTTGTATACAGTCTGCCTATGTTTGAATTGTAATTGGTTTGACTTCGAAACTTGATTAAGGAAAAAATATTCAATTAAACACTATGAAACCAAATGAAAGTGCTAGTTATCATAGTTACAAATCTAAATTTTAAAAAATTACAATTTTATCATTCATGGAAAAAAAGATATGTTGTATATAGTGAGCATCACTCCTTAAAAATGATGTTTACTGAAAAAAACTAGTTTTCAAAGAAGATGAAAAAAGAAGTGCAATTTGATTCCAAAATTTTTGAAAAAATTATATTTAGAATCTATAGACAAAATGTCACAAATCACTAATTTGCATCATCTTCAAATTCCTTAGGGTTTAGTTGCTATAGGTGCCCGAAAGTGAAGATTTAGTCAGAAAAAATTAGTTCAGTGTCTAGTTTTGCCAAAAATTGTAAACCAGTATTGTGGGATCACCCTATTGGCTACATAAAATCACAATACCTATGCTTTTCACATTTTTTATTTTTACTCACCTTTAAAATGTTAGCAAATAATAGTATTAAAAAAGAGTTATAGGCCCCATGACCATCTCACACAAGCTTTACTGGGCCTCCATCGCACATCTCTAATGTGAGAAGAAAAATAAAATGAAATCAGCGACAAACAAAATTAGATAATTCACCATTGTGCATCACAAATCCAATGCGGGAAATGAAGAAACAAATAGCGATGGGAAATTAGTATCGCTCCATTGCCAATTTGGAATGAAAAAATAGAACACAATCAGTGATGAGCGATAGTACATAAAGGCATCACATTATGTTGCTTCTTCAGAAGCTTTGACAACATCAAACATGAAAACCTCCTTCTTCCTAACGAAGCCATGAGTATGAGAGATTTCCATAGCTGGTTGGCCGAATACACAGAGCATTTATAACCCTAACACTACTCAATGAGCCTCCACATGAAAGAATAACATATGATCTGAGGACGCCCAATGCACTATCTTAACAATGTTCTTCATAATATTCTTTCACATTTGTTGTTGCCCTACCCACAAGGTGTTCAAGCCAAAACAACATTTAGGTGACAGAGCCAGAAAGAAAACCATAAACATTTGATATATTTTTGCAATAGCCTCATACTTCCCTACGTAAAATCTTCTTCATAATGTCAAACCAACCCCTTTTCAGCTAACACAGTGGTCACCCCAACAATATAAACATTTTACAATATGTCTCAATAGCCTCCTCAATGTGTATTACCCCACTCTTTGGTTTCCTCCAAACAGGTAAACCTATCAAATAAATCTAGTTTCCATATGAAAAGTCCACAGAAAAATGCTTTGCATCTAATTCACTCTATGCAGCTTCATTGCTTCATTTTCTCAAAACCAATCATTTGGTCTTGTAGTACCATGCTTCCAAACATACATAGAATATTTGATGTGTTTCCATCCACCTTTTGCATCAAAATTCACTAATAAAATCATAACCCTACTATATCCTTTAGGTAAAAAACTGAAGCCCAAGGTTTGTCACTTGAGTTGAAATTCATGCTAGTGGGTGGCTTGGATGCTGAAATTTTCATATCATGCTTATCCATAATGTATGAGTCCAAAGGAGGTTGATTTGGCTTATCCATGTGCATCAATCATTTCATGATCTTTGTGCCACATTTTACAATACCATTCGCTAGCCTCCTCAAGCCATGAGTTCGTTGTCTCAAATCGAACCAATGAGACAATTTCCATGTCTTCTCTAAACCAGAGAATAACATTGTCCTTGTAGCGACTGAGACCTTACTGATTCTGAGTTGTAATAATCATTGAGGCTATAGGAATTTCATTCTATATGAAATTTAGCTTCCTTTGTGCTCTCTTTGGGAGGTACAAGCTTCTCATGATCCCACACAAGTAGCTTCAACTCCTACTTGAAGGACACCATAAGAACTTGCATCTTGTTTGCTTGTAATCCATGAAGACTCTAAAACTCTTTTTGTACATAGCCGATAGAATCTATGATAAGCCCACTAACAATATATCAATAGATCTCGCTTGTGGTGAGAATGTGATCATAGAGAAGTTTCTAGTATTACATGAGCTATATCAAGATGATTATAATAAACCAACAGCATGGATTAAGACACATACTGGTTTTGCATGCCCTATGATCGGATCAATCGTACTCCCTTTATAGATAGGACCTAAAACGTCGGATGTAACATTTTAAATTATTCCACAATCCAACCAATTTTGTTTGCGGCTAGGCTACCCTTGGCTTTGCTCAATGAAAGTGGTTGCATCAGTTGTTCACAAGTGTTTGAAGTTTCCACATGGCAATGAGATATTTACCATACACCATAGTGTCTTTAATCCCTTATCATCTAAAGGTAACTTTTCATTATAATCCTTTTGTCCTGAACCCATGGAACCCATCACACCTCGAAAGGACTTCTTTTTCATAGTTTACCAAAAATTCAAAGCCAAAAAGATAGTTGAATTGTCTCTTTGTAATCCATCCCCGTCTACTTCCACACCTCCCGTCATAGATGAAACCATGCTTCAACCTAAATCTAACATTGAGAAAACCATACAACCTCATGAACAACCATCCCTAGACACTTCCCCACCATCGTTTAAACGACCAAGGGAAAATGAACAAACTCATGTCATGCCTCCTCATATTAAACAATTGTATAAAGTAAAAGAGAAAGTGGTTGATCCATCCTCTTCGGTTTCTTCTGTTCTTCCCTCTTTGGAAGTAGAAGACCCTATGATGCCTCAATCTACTCTTACACCTCACCAACTCCAAAAAATAATTAAATGAAATTGTAGTTCTAGGGAATGTAGGCATCGTCATCATCTCCTTGCTCGTCAATCTCACATGGAAGAAAATAAAGAAAATCAACCTCTACCTTTGACATAAGTAAAATATGACCACTCTCCTTCTCCTAGGCTACCACAACATAGTCTAGTGCAAAAATCCCAACAAAATGAACCAATTCAACAACCTCATCTTTTGATACATCCATCCTTAGAAACCACCCTTCATCCTCCCATTGCCATTAATCTTGATGATGATGATGATGATGATGCGACAACAACAAAAATAGATGAAGAAGTGCATAATGATTTAAACTTTTTATTTTCATCTACAATGAGCCTAAACAATAAATCCTCTCCACCAAGTGAAGAACCTAGTATGACTCCTAGTTTGGTACTTGCATTTCCTCCTTTCGACAGTCAACCACCCTTGCATTACACTGAACATGATTGGGAGGCAGATGACTTGTAAGATAGTTGACTTGCATTCACCTAACTAGCCTTTTTTATTTTATCTTTTATTTTTCCCTTTTGTTTTTCCTTTTGTGTGTATCATGTTCCCTCTCTTCATACACTTCTTCTATTTGTACCTCTATTCTTCTATATATCGTACATTATCTTTTTTACTTTTGATTTTTGTTCTCCTTTTGGGGATGACGCAAAGCGTAGAGATTCCCTATGTCTCTTCTATGTTGACCCAAAAGGTCCTTGTCTTTTTCACTTTTGTTTTGTGTTCTCCTTTTGGGGATGATGCAAAGAATAGAGACACCCTATGTCTCTTCCATCTTGACCCAAAAGGTCCTAGTATTTTTTACTTTTTTTTGTG
>VDFB02359394.1:0-34129 GCA_007258455.2 Sequoia sempervirens
TTGTACAACTAATATTTAGTTTCTTTTGTTTTAAGGGAGTTATTTTTTTATTTAAATAAAGGGTAATTTATTTTTTCTTAAGGAATTTGGGCTTAATTATTTGTCAAAACTAACTCAGCCCATATAATATTTCAAATTGAATAGTGGTTCAACGGTGGTTGTTTATTTTACTAGTGGGGAGGTCGAGAGTTTGACCCCCCGACCATTCATTGTTTAAACCGATTTCCAAAAATAACATAAGAAAACTAACCATCTCCCAATATCGATTAGCGGAAGTTGTGTGGTTCAATGGTTGAGTGCATGCATTGTAATCGAGAGGTCTTAGTTTCGACTCCCATCACCTTTTTAGTGATAGTTTCAACCATGCCCAGAGGAATGAGAGTAGATAGGATGCCATGTGGTGGCTTGTGATAGGGCCACATGGCACTCTCTTGTTTGCTAATTTTGTTGACTGGATGCCACCTCAACTGCTAACCAAGACTGCCATGTCATCTGCACAGTATGACACATCATCATACAGACGGTACGGTCTACCATATAACCTACCATGTGTCAGGTCCTAATTGGTCCACATCATCATCCATACTGTACAAACTACTGAGTCATCGTGTTGATGTCATTAGTCATATCACCTTGGTCCACCTAGTCAACCCAACTTTGACTGGTGATATCTTAGGCGTACGATGTTAGATTTTGATGAAATGAACGTCATTGGGTTCATGTCATCGAGCTCTTTTATTTGATGCCATTTCCATCAATTTTTGAGATGATCATTTTTTTCACTTTTCCAACGCTCTTAGGTACTAGTTTGACCCAAAGTTTGATCGACCATAACTTGGGTGTACAGACTCCTTTTGAGCCCATTCAAGTTGCGTTGGACTCAAAATTTTGGGCACTTCGATCTAGCGATAATTATTGAAGCATATGGGATACTTCAATTTTTGATGTCGAGTATCCCCTGGATGAATCCTCCCCATTGGAGAGCTTTTGGACCTCTGAAAGCTTGATTAATCAGAAAGCAAGTGAGGGTAGAGTTCCCTCACTTTACCAATCTCCATCCATTTTTCTTTGCTTGGATTCATCCCCTTTAGTCCCACTCTAAGGTACTCAACAACTCCTCTTCATGAAGTCCTGATTTTCCTGTCTAAGATGACATCCTTTGGCAACTCTGACATGTACTCTAGTGAAAGATCATCAATTGATGGAACCTGAATGTCTTTGTCTTCATCCAATATCATTGGAGGCTTGTACAATTTCAAATTATCAATGTTTAAAACTGAATAGATATGCATGTATGGAGGAAGATTAAGGTGGAAGGCATTGGTTCCAATCTTTTTGAAGATTTCAAAGGGACCATACTGAATTGGCTTGAGCTTCCTTCCTTTTCCTTTTATTCTTTCCTTGTTGATATGTAACCAAACTCTATCTCCAACTTGGAAATGATGATCATTGCGATGCTTATCATGTCAAGCCTTTTATTTTTCTTGGCTCTACTTCAATTGTGCTTCTACTACCTAATGAATTGCTTGGAATTTCTGGATGAAATTCAAAGCCTTCTCTACATCATGGCATCCATCTTCAACATCATCTTTCCCAAAAGAAAAATCCATCAGTGTTTTAGGCACATAACCGAAGCGAGTCTCAAAAGGAGACCTCTTTTTAGAAGAGTGTGTCACATGGTTGTAAGCATGTTGCACATAATGAAGACTCTCATCCCACAAATTGGGATGTTTTCTACAATAACCTATGAGTAGATGCACAACTATTATGTTTACTACCTCTGTCTGTCCATCAGTCTGTGGATGGAAGGTTGTACTCTTCTTTATTTTGGTGTCCATGAGTCCCCACAAAGCTGACCAAAATTCCCCTAGGAATCAAGAATCTTGATCTGATACAATAGAAGTAGGTAACCTAAAATGAACCCATACAAATTGAAAGTACATCTGAGTTGTCAATTCAATAGTGACCTGTTTCTTACAAGGCATTAGAATACACATTTTTTTGAACTAATCAACTACTACAAACAAATAATCATGTCCCTTCCTAGACATAGGTAACCCCCCAGAAAATTCCATTGAAACACTTTCCCATGGATGAGATGGTACAGGTAGAGGTGTGTACAACCCCAATTTCTTATTACTAGGCTTACTTGTTGCACACATGACACAACCTCTAATATACTTAGTTACAGTTTTTTGCACATGAGGCTAGTAACAATACCTCTATAGTTGAGTGATTGTCTTGCTTATCCAAAAATGTCTTGCAATCAATGAGGTGTGTGCTTCTCTGATTACCTACACTTGTTCATCTTTCAGAATGCATAAATTTCCCAAGTGATACAACAATTTATCCTGCACATAGTAATCTTTCTCTTCTACATGTTTGTCTGTAATTAGAGCTAAATATATTTCCTTAAAGTATTCATCATTAGCATATTGTTCCTAAAAAAATTCATGTACCATGGAACTACCTTTAAGGATAATCAAAGCATTCATAACAAGAGGCCTAGTTAGTATATCTGCTACTTTGTTATGGGAACCTTTATTGTACTTAATTACCAAATGAAATTTTTGAAGAAAACCCATCCACCTAAAGTGCCTACTTTGTTGCAGTTTAGACTGTGAGTGCAAGTGCTGAAGTGGTTGATGATCAGTGTGGATTATAGTTTCTTTCCCCATTAAGTAGTGTTTCCATTTTTTAATACTCTGAACTAATGCATAAAGTTCCTTATCATAAGTAGGATAGTTAATTACTGCACCTATAAAGGTCTTAGAGTGATAGAAGATTGGTTTACCTCCTTGCATTAGCACTGCTCCCATGGAAAATCGACTCGCATCTATCTTGATCTCGAATGGTTGGTGTAAATCTAGTAAACCTAGAATTGGTGTTGTGCTCAACTTTTCCTTCAAAGTGTTGAAGGCCTTCTGCTGTGGTCCTCCCCACTAAAATTTTTTCTTCGTACTGGTCAATGCATGTAATGGTGATGCAATATAGGAGAAGTTTGCAATGAACTTTCTCTAGCACTGGACTGCACCTAAGAATCTTCTGACTTTAGTGATTGTACTTGGCTTAGGCCATTTTATAGTAACTTAACCCTTCACAAGGTCTACTTTCAATTGTCCACCACCTACAACATAGCCTAAGTACACTAAGGATTTCTTAGAGAATTCACATTTAGACATCTTTACAAAGAGTTTTTCTTTTCTCAATACATCAAAAACTTTCTTTACATGACTTACATGATCTTCCCAAGTTCGACTGAATACAAGAATATCATCTAAATAGACTATGACAAAATCATCAATAAAAGGATGAATGACATCATTCATGACTCTCATAAATGTAGCTGGTGCATCGTAAAGCCCGAAGGGAATGACCAACCACTCGAACAGTTCCTATTTTGTCTTAAATGTAGTTTTCCAAATGCCATCTTCTACAATTCTTATCTGATGATATCCGCTACACAAGTCTAACTTAGTGAAATAAACTACATGTTTTAATTGATCAAGTCAATCATCAATACGATGAAGAGGATACATGTTCTTTACCATTGTCTTCTTCAGGGCTCGATAGTTAATGCACATTCTCCAAGATCCAACTTTCTTTGGAACCAACATAATTGAAGAACCACAAGGAGATGTACTAGGAAAAATGATTCCTTTTTCCACCAACTCATAAACTTGCTTTTTGATTTCCTCATTCTGCAAAATTGATAAACTATACATTTCGATGTTTGGAAGAGGCACATCCTGTTGCAACTAGATTTCATGATGTATCTCTCTCTTCGGTGGCAACCCCTTTGGCTCCTGAAATAAGTCATCATAAGAAGAAACTATTTTGACCATCTCAGTTTTATGCTCTGGATCACACCCTTTAAATGCTTCAACTTTTTCATCCTCTTTGGGTTTTACAAGCATTAATACAAAGTTCTTACTATAATTGACCAACCTTTTCATCTAGCCAACATTTACTAGCTCAAGATTAGTCTTAACTTTGTGTGCACATACAATGTATTCTATCCCATCCTTAAAGAGATGATACTTATTCTCTCCCCTATAAAAGATTTTTTTTTGTCATAAAGATAAGGACTCCCTAACACAAGCCCACAAATATCCAAAGGAATAAAATCTACCTCTACCTCGTCAACAAAGTTTACAGTGATAGAAAATTTAAACTTACATTATTTTGTTACTTGTAGTTGAGCATCATTGCAAACCCATCCAAGAGGATATGGCTTTGGATGAGGTGTTGTAGCTAGATTAAGTTTCTTTACCACCTCTTTAGATATTAAGTTGACTTGAGAACCTGTATCAAATAGTGTGTCAATATTAGTGTGCTTAGTTACAACTCGAATATGAAATAATTCATTCTGTTGTTTATCAACTTTAGGAGTAGATAATTTACTTGTACTTGCATTTGCATTAGAAAAATTTGCATCAATAGATAGAATTATACCTTTCCCTTTACCTTGGACCCCAACAGCAACAATTTGTGTTTTTTCTTTAGCTTTGGATCCAAGATCTTGTTGAATCACTGCAACAGTCTTTTGCTTCTCTTTATTGCCTCCATATATTTTTGGCCTTAATTCGAGATGCTTCTTCCAACACTTAGAATCATCATGCCCCTCTTTCTTTCAATGGGAGCATGTGGGATTATCACCCTCCTTAATAACTATAGTCGTCTTCTTCCCTTGGCCTTTATCTTTGTCTTTATCTTTACCCTTAGACTTCCCCTCAGACTTAGATGGTTTCTTTGAGAAATTATCACTGAAAGTGTTCTTACCCCTTGAATCTAAATGAGTGGCTTGGACTGACACTTCATCTAGATTATTAGGACTCAACATTAGAATAATATGTCCTAGGTAAGAATGCAAACCACCTATGTACTTGAGTAATGTATCCTGAGTATACAATGGAACATTTAAAGCAACAACCTATTTTCTAAACTCATAGGTGTAATCTTGGATAGACTGACCTTACCTTGCCTAAAGGTTTTCCAATTCATTGTTAATTTTTTGCATATAACCTAAAGGATAAAAATATTTTTTAAGGGCAGCAACAAATTGCATCCAAGTCATATTAACCTTACCATGGCGAGAAATTTCTTCCTGAGTCCTACTCTCCCACCAAGTGAGAGTTGTACCTCCCAACTAGAGAGTGGCTAACTGGATCATAGAAGCATCTTCTACTAGGCCTTGAATCCTACAATACACTTCTACCTGCTAGATCCAATCATCTAACTTTTTGGCATTTAACACCCCACAGTACTTAGGAAATTAAAATTTTACATCCAATTTAATAATAGGCTTAGAATTTCTCTTGAAAGGATTAACAGTAGTAGAAGAGGAAGAAGAAGAAGGGGAAGATGGAGAAGAAGGGGAAGATGGAGGAGATGGAGCTTTTGGAGCTTTTCCTTCTTTGTCCTTTTGATATTCCTTCTTTTCTCACTTCTAAGAATCTCCCTTTTGTGCTTCTTCTTGTCTGCATAAATCTCTTCCACCATTGCCTTCATGTCAAGAAAGGCTCGCTGAAAAGACTTCTCATCAAACTCAGGCTTAATACTTTTCCCAACTTTAGTTTCTTCCATTGTTGGAAAAGTCCTTCATTTTCTGATCTCAGGATTGTATTCTTCTAGTTCACCTTCACCTCTTTGTTTCCTGGAACGTGGTAGCATCCAATTCTGTAATACTAGTCACACAAAGCTCTGATACCAAAATTGATCTTTTTTAGGATCTATGACAATTGCTAATGAATGCTAAACTTTTACAATGATTGATTCAAGCTTTACAAACAAAATTAAGATGATAGAAAAAATTAAACAACATAGCATAGCTAGTGATAACAAAATGAAAGAGAGAAAGAGATATAAGACAAAAAAAAATTGATAACGGAGTTTGTTCGATTGGAATACATCTCTGGGTCCCTCTCCAACAGAGTGACCAATCCTATT
Source organism: Sequoia sempervirens (assembly GCA_007258455.2). Lineage (NCBI taxonomy): Eukaryota > Viridiplantae > Streptophyta > Pinopsida > Cupressales > Cupressaceae > Sequoia > Sequoia sempervirens. Next base: position 5,950 of record VDFB02359394.1, read on the forward strand.
ATGCTCCAAGAACAAGATTACAATTGCAAAATAGAATGATTCCCTTCCAGTACTTCGGCAGCATAATGCTCCTTCGCCATACAAGAATGGCTTCAAGTCTTCCAAATAGTTCTCCTAGCGTCATCACCTACTTGATTTATAAATGCCCCACTCTCCCAATTTCACCCCTTTTTATACAAAAAACTGGCCCAATTTGGCCTATAACAAAATGATTTACAACATTACCCATACAAGTAAAAATCTCCCATAATCTCCCTTTTTTTACATATGAAAACAATAATCCTCCCTTAAAATAATCCTCAAATATTCAATAACTCGTTTAATCCCTTTAACATGTGATTCTTAGGCTTGTACAACTGATATTTAGTTTCTTTTGTTTTAACGGAGTTAATTTGTTAGTTAAATCAAGGGTAATTTTTTTTGTTTCTTAAGGAATTTGGGCTTAATTATTTGTTAAAACTGACTCAACCCATATAATATTTCAAACTGAATAGTGGTGCAATGGTGGTTGTTTATTTTATTAGCGGGGAGGTCAGGAGTTTGACCCCCCAACCATTCATTGTTTAAATGGATTTCAAAAAATAGCATAACAAAACTAACCATCACCCAATATTGGTTAGCGAAAGTCACATGGTTCAATGGCTAAGCGCATGCATTGTAATCGAGAGGTCTTAGTTTCAACTCCCACCACCTTTTTAGTGATAGTTTCAACTACACCTGGAGGAAGGAGAGTAGATAAGGTGCCACGTGGCAGCCTATGTTAGGGCCACATGGTGCTCTTTGGTTCACTGATTCTGCTAATTGGATGCCACCTCGAGTGTTGACTAGATGCCACCTTGATTGCTGAATGGGACTGCCACACTGCTGCCAAGTCATCTGCACGGTATGACACATCATCATATGGATAGTATGACCTACCATTTCACCTGCCACATGTCAGGTCTCGATTGGTCCACATCATCATTCGTATCGTATGGACTGCTGAGTCATCATGCTGACATCATTAGCCGTACCACCTTGGTCCACCTGGTCAACCCAACTTTGACTAGTGATATCTTAGGCGTACAATGTCAGATTTCGATGAAACAAATGTCATTGGGTTCATGTCGTTGAGCTCTTCGATTTGACACCATTTTCGTTGATTTATGAGATGACCATTTTTTCCACTTTTTTGACACCCTCAAGTACCAATTTGACCTGAAGTTTGATTGGCAATAACTTGGGTGTACAGACTCCTTTTGAGCCTGTTCAAGTTAAGTTGGCCTCAAAATTTTGGGCACTTTGATCTAGCAACAATTACTGGAGCATATGGGATGCTTCAATTTTTGATGTCGAGTATCCCCTGGATCAGATATAGAGGAAGGGTCAATAAAAGAATAGTGGAAAATTCTAGCACCTACTTCAGAGAAGGGAAAGATAGAAGAAATCTTAGATAGTCATGTGGGTAGTAGCACAAGAAATAGGTAATATGCAGAGTAATTGGTGAAATGGAGAGGAAGGCCTGCTAAAGATTCACCATGGTTATCTAAGGTTGAGGTTATTCATCTTGGTTTCTCTCTGACTCCTGAGAAGTGACAGGGTCACTTTTCAAATTACCCTGGGTGTCTGATGCAGGAGCATCCAGCAGTGTAGGGAAATCTTGCATCACCCAAAAAAATAAAATTTCTTTAGTTGTTTTGAGTTCCATGATGGAACTTAAGGGGTATAAGACTATCAGGCATCAAAAATAGAGAAAAAAGGCACTTACTATTGTTAGTAAGTAAGCCAAAATAGGCTCGTATGGACGTGAAAATTTACCCCAAGGAGTAGAGCTGAAAAACATTTTCGGTTGCAAAATAATCACCTCAATACCATGCATGGTTTGGGAGAAATTAAAGTTTCCATCCTGGGAAATTTCTCCAATGTGGCTTCAAATTCATATATAAAACTTTAGAGGACCCGAAACAACTCAAAAATTGGCTAAACCAACCTACAGTGGGTTTGCATGTTGTAGAGCTCATCAAGAGCTTTCCAACGATATACAATAATAGAAAATTGGACACTTGGATCAAAATTAATGCCCCGCAAAGTTGGTCCTCTAAAATGTGAATCTCATAAAATATTCTTCCTAGGCCAAAAATCAAACAACAAGAGTTTTTGCACCAAAACAAAAAGGGGAAATTATCACTTTCTATAATATTCTAGGGCGGTTATTAGGTAAAATAAAAAGGGTTAAGTGGGGGTTGTAGAAGGTGGCCCTAATAGAGTAGATTGTGGCTCCGAATAGTAGATTTTCTTTTCAGAGTTGATTTTTTTGTAATGAATCAAGCCCATGAGTGTGTAGCATGTAAGCTTTGAATTTGTAATTTCATTTTCTGAAAATAATTGAAAGTGGGTGATTTTTTTGTCTTGCATCTTCTGTGTTGGTATTTGTTGATATTTTTGTGGGTTTTGGTCGAGGTGCCCCTCATCAAGTGGTATCAAAGTAGGAGTTCCCGAGCCTATAACAGAGCATCAAATGTGAGGCAGTTGAAGTAGGACCTGTGAGTGTGGGTTCAATTCAAGATGCCTCTAAGACTTGCCCAGTAAGGCAGAGGTAGAGGCTAAGGTGGTGGAGGAAGAGATCCACCTAGAAATGAAATCAGAGCCCTTAGAAGACAATTAGAAACCTTGCAACAAGAGGTTCGAAGAAGAGATATGCAATGAGGCAGAGATGACAGTGAAGATGAAACAAAAGAGGAAATGGAAGAGGAAGCTCAGGATCTAATGAACCTAGAGAAAGAAGATTGCTATGAGAGATCTCAAGCATTGGGAAGAGACCTAAAATGGAGGTTTCAACTTTTAGTCAAAATCTGAATCCTAAAGAATTGATTGATTGGATCAATGACATGGAGGAATTTTTTGAGTTTGAGGAGATTGAAGATCCTCACAGAATGAGGTTTACAAAGATAAAATTGAAAGGTCATGCCAGTATATGGTGGAAAGAGGTCTAGTTAGAAAGAGGAAGACAAGGGAAAGATAAAATTTCTAGATGGGACAAAATGGTGTCAAAATTGAAGAAAGAATTTATTCTAGTCGATTATGAATTGGATATGCTCAAGAAGATGTAGAGCTTTACGCAAGGGACAAGGATGGTGAAAGAATACACAAAGGAATTTCACAAGGTCCTGATTCAAATAGGAAATTCTAAGGCGAATAAAGAAAAAGTTGCTCGTTATATTAACGGGTTGAAGCCAAGCATACATGAAGAATTGGCACTAGTAAGAATGACCACCATTGAGGATGCTTAGTAATTTTCTCTAAAGGTTGAAGAATGACTGAACAAGAGGTTTGAGAACAAACAAAAAAGTGGAGGTCGTGGAGGAAAGACTGGTGGACGGTCATATGGAGGTCAAAATGAAGATCAAAAGAAGGGTGAAGGCTCTAGTAGTAGCCAAAACTAGAAAGGAGATAACACCTATCGTCCTTGTGATCAAAATAATGGAGACCAAAGAGGAAGGGGAAGACCTAGACCAGCACTAGGAAGAGGATGCTTCTGTGGAACCTATTTCCAGTGTGGAGAAATACATAGAGCCTATGAGTGTCCTCAACATCAAGGAAGGGAAAATAGAAGACTTGATGGTAATGCACAAGTTGCACATGTTGATGAAGATAATGAGTCTACATACTGAGGATGCAGAAAGAGGAGAGGTTCTTGTTACTAGAAGAGCCTTTCTAAATGAGGAGGAGTCAATTCAAAGGAAGAATTTGTTTCACACTAGATATAAGTGTCAAGGTAAAGTTTGCAATGTTATTATTGATGGAGGTAGTACTAATAACCTTGTTTCAGAATAAATGGTTAGTAAGTTGCGGTTGAAGAGAAGAAGGCATCCGAACCCATACCAGATTGCTTGGTTGTAGAAGAACCATAAAGCCTTGGTAAATGAACAATGTCTAGTAAATTTCAAGATTGGAAATTACCATGATGAGGTATTGTGCGATATTATGCCTATGGATGTTTTTCATATGTTGTTAGGCAGATTGTGGCAGTTTGATCGATGAGCAGTAAATGTTGGACATGACAACACCTATTCTTTGACAAAGGATGGAGTTCGTCATAAGTTGAAGCCTTTGAAAGAGACAGAGGAAAAAGTATGCAATGATGAAATAATTTGTTTGGTTGATGGAAGAAAGTTTCTAGAAGGTATGAAGCATGAGCATATGTGTTTTTCATTGATCCCTAGAGTTGATAAAGAAGATACTAATGAGGTACCTGTAGAGGTTTCAGATTTGTTGAATGAGTTTCAAGCTATTATTTTTGATAATGTACCTGAAGGTTTGCCTCCCATAAGAAAGATTAGTCACTAGATGGACCTGATTCTTGGAGCCAATTTTTTGAATAAGGCAACTCATCGTATGAATCCAATAGAGGACAAAGAATTGAACATAAAAGTGCAAGATTTGTTGCAGAAAGGATTGATTCAAGAGAGTTTAAGTCCATGTGTAGTACATGTAGTACTAGCACCAAAGAAGGATGGGGAATGGTGGATGTGTACAGATTCTAGAGCCATCAACAAGATCACCATCAAGTACAAATTCCCCTTTCCAAGAATGGATGAAATTATGGATTGTTTGAGTGAAGTTGAGTACTTCATGAAGATAGATTTGAAGAGTGGATATCACTAGATCCAAATTAGAGAAGGAGATGAATGGAAGACAACCTTCAAAACCAAGGAGCACTTGTACGAGTGGTCATTCATGCCTTTTGGGCTAACCAATGCACTGAGCACATTTATGTGGCTTATGAATGAGGTATTGAAAGAATTTTTAGGAAATTTTTAATTGTTTACTTGGATGATATTTTGATTTTCAATAAGACATTGGAGGAGCACTTGATGCATAACCAAATATTTTTTGAGAAACTAAGGGAGGAGAAGTTGTTTATTAATTTGAAGAAATGTAGTTTTGTGAAGAGAGAGTTGGTGTATGTAGGATTTTTTGTCTTAGTAGAGGGTCTCAAAATGGATCCAAAGAAGGTGAGAGATATCATTGAATGGCCTACTCCAAGGGGTGTTACAAAGGTAGGATCATTTCATGGTATAGAAATTTTTTATAGAAAGTTTATTAAGAATTTCAATAGTATTTGTGCACCTCTAACTGAAGCAATGAGGGGGGATAGAAAAGAGTTTAAGTGGACCACAGGAGCAGCCAAAAGTTTTGATATGTTGAAGAAGAAAGTTATAGAGAAACTTGTTTTGGCACTTCCAGATTTCAATAAGGTCTTTCAAGTAGATTGTGATGCTAGTGGTACTGCCATAAGAGTTGTTTTGAGTAAAGAAGGTAAGCCTATTGCCTATTTTAGTGAGAAATTGAATGATGCTAAGAAGAAATAATATGTCTATGATCAGAAGTTTTATGTTATAATTCAAGCTTTGACAAAATGGATACAATATTTGTTTAAAAAAGATTTTTCTTTTATACTAATCACTACGCTTTGTAGTACCTCAATAGTCAAAGAAAGTTAAATCAAAGGCACTTAAAGTGGGTTGAATTTTTGCAGTGCTATACCTTTGTTTTGAAGCACAGGAGTGGAAGGTTAAATAGAGTTGTAGATGCCTTGAGTAGAAGGAATTTTTTTTTTTGATAGAAATGAATATAGAGGTTGTTGGGTTCAATGAACTCAAGAGTTTGTATCCTGAAGATCCAAACTTTGTAGAAGCTTGGAAAGCTTGTTTGGAACCCGCTACATTGGATAGGATGAGATGGTTGGATTTCTTAATCCAAGATTGGATATTGTTTAGAGGAAGCCAATTGTGCATTCCAAGGAGTTCTATGAGGGAGAATCCAATCAAGGAGAAGCATAGTGGAGGATTGGCTCAAAATTTTAGTCAACATAAGACCATTGCTCTTATTAGTGAGAATTATTAGTGGTCATAGTTACAACAAGATGTGAAGAATTTTGTACAAAGTTGCAGAGTATGTTAGATGGTGAAAGGAACAAGTCAAAATATTGGATTGTATTTTCCATTACCCATACCTGAGAGGCTATGGGAAGATATTAACATGGATTTTATTCTTGGCTTGCCAAGGACATAGAGAGGGCATAATTCCATATTTGTGGTGGTGGAAAGATTTTCAAAGGGCACATTTCATTCTGTGTCATAAGACCAGTGATGTTATTCATGTTGTAGAGTTTTTTTTCATAGAGGTGGTGAGACTGCATGGTCTACCAAAGAGTATTGTTTCAAATAGAGATACCAAATTTATTGGTTATTTCTAGAGGAAATTATGGAAGAAGTTGAAGACACATTTGAAATTCAGTTCTACACACCATCCACAAATTGATGGAAAAATAGAGGTGGTGAATAGGAGTTTGGGTAACCTGCTAAGATGCTTAGTAGGAGATAAGCCTAAGGGATGGGATTTGATTATACCATAGGCAAAATTTTATTGTAATAATTATGTCAACATGAGCACTCGTAAATCACCATTCTAGATTGTGTATGGGAGTAGTCTAAGAACTACTTCCAAAGTGAGAAAGATGGATAAGGGGGAGAAGAGTAGTGCTGAAGCTGAAGATTTTGTTGAGCACCTAAAGAATTTGCACAAAGAGGTGAAGAAACATATCAATAAGATGAACTCACAATATAAGGCTCATGCAAATCTAAAAAATAGGTATAAGGAGTTCTAGGTAGGAGATGAAGTCATGGTTCATTTGTGAAAGGAAAGGTTTCCAGTTGGTACATACAAAAAGTTAAAGATGAAGAAGTTTAGACCATGCAAGATCCTAAAGAAGCATGATTCAGGAAATGCTTATGAGGTAGAGTTTCCTAATGGAATAAACATTTCTCTTGTGTTCAACATTTCTTATTTGATAGAGTATCGTGAAGGTGATATAGAGAAAGGGTTGATAAAAGAACAGTGGAAAATTCTAGCACCTACTTCAAAGAAGGAAGAGATAGAAGAAATCTTAGATAGTCATGTGGGTAGTAGCACAAGAAATAGGTGATATGTAGAGTACTTGATGAAATGGAGAGGAAGGCTTGTTGAAGATTCATCATGGTTATCTGAGGCCATTGTTAACTGCCCTGGTTTCCCTCTAACTCCTAAGAAGTGACAGGGTCACTTTTCAAATTACTCTGGGTGTCTAGTGCAAGAGCATCTAGTGATGTAGGGAAATCTTGCATCACCCAAAAAAAATGGTTTCTTTATTCTCTTTAGTTTTTTTGAGTTCCATGATGGAACTTAAAGGGTATAAGACTATCAGGTGTTAAAGATAGCAAAAAATAGGCACTTACTATTTTTAGTATGTCAGCCAAAATGGGCTCATATGGACGTGAAAATTTACCTCAAGGAGCAGAGCTGAAAAATATTTTTGGTCACAAAAGAATCACCTCAATACCCTACACGATTTCGGAGAAATTAAAGTTTTTTGTCCCAGAAAATTTCTCCAATGCGGCTTCAAATTTAGATATAAAACTTTAGCTACCCCAAACTAGCTTAGAAGGTGGTTGAATCGACCTATAGTGGGTCTAAGTGTTGTAGAGCTTGTCGAGAGCTTTCCAACGATATGCAATAATAGAAAATCAGACACATGGATCAAAAGTTATGGCCTTGCGAAGTTGGTCCTCTGAAAAGTGAATTTCATAAAAATTTCTTCCTAGGCCAAAAATCAAACGACAAGACTTTTTGCACCAAAACAAAAAGGGGAAATTTGTACTTTCTAGAATATTCTAGCACAGTTATTGGGTAAAATAAAAAGGGTTAAGTGGGGGTTGTAGAAGGTGGCCCTGATAGTGTAGATTGTGGCTCTAAATAGTATATTTTCTTTTTAGAGTTGATTTTGTTGTAATGAATCAAGCCCATAAGGCTGTAGCATGTAAGCTTTGAATCTGTAATTTCATTTTCTGAAAATAATTGAAAGTGAATCATTTTTATGTCTCCCATCTTCTATGTTGGTATCTTTTGTTTTTATTTCTATGGGTTTTGGGTGGGGTGTCCCTCATCATAATAGTCCATTAAAGCTTCATAACAGTAGGTTGAAGCTACATGAGTTGCAGGTGGATTAGATGTGCTGGAAGGTGAAATAATTTTCCAAAGATTGCATAGATGAGCATTGCTTGAATTTGAATGTTTTTAAATTTGTATATCATATGTTTGTAGAGATTTTTATTGTTTCTCATCAATCCATTGTTGACTGAAGTCCATTTGTAATCAAACTCCTCTAGCAAATAAATTTGGTATCTTCTTGTGCAAGCAATTTTTTGAATTTTAAATTGCAAGTTTAATTTTTTGTTTGAGATTTTGTTGAGAGGTTTTTAGAGAGGGTTTTAAGAGTATTAAATCCTCTCTACATCAATGGTATTAGATCTAGTGTTCCTAACTTTGTAGGAAGAAGTGTCGATTGGAGGCAGTTTGCACTAGGACATGAGGGTGAAATCTGTGTGGTGTGTAGACCGATCGCCGAATGTGAGGTGGTCTATACCTGAGAGGTTGAAGTTTGAGATTGTGTGGTAAGTGTTTGATGAAATGAAAAAGAAGAAAGGAATAAGGCATTTAGTTATTAGATGGATTTTGACAGTTCCTGGACTTGAGGAACTCAAGGAAAGATTGAGGATGGACAAGGTGAGAGAATTCGAGGAGCTGAAGCAAGTAGTGGAAGATTTGAAAGCAGATTGAACAAGGATAAGAGATAATGGTGTAGATGCTCAAATTATCTTGATTGATATCATGCACTCGACTTTGATTCACTAACTTCAATTCTTCCTTGATCACTTCTTTACTAATCATTTAATTGAATAATATTTATTTAATTAAATTCATTAAATTTCCTCCTTAATCAGATAATACACGTTATTAGGTCATTTCATCAAATTCCTCCTTTAATTAAATAAATCAACTTTATTTAATTAAATTCTATTTTTTCCTCTTTGATTAAATAAATCAATTTTATTTAATAAAATCATAATGTTCTCTTTGTAATTAAATAAATCAACTTTATTTTGTCCTAAAGTTCTTCTTTTAATTGAATAAATTATTTAATTTAATTAAAATATCCCAACTATCCTCTCATTTGATTTAAATAAATCTAAATATCTAAATCAAATGTCAAATCAAACTAACTTCATCTAAGTTAATTAATCCTAATTAACTCCTAACACTAATCCTCCATTCCTCTAGCTTTTGCAAGTTGCGTATGTAAATCAATTTATTTGATTTATTAATTCGTCTATTTTCATTCAAATGTGGCATATTCTTGGAATATTCCATTTATTTGAATTCTCCCTCCCAAATGACTTTTGTCCTCCAACTTGGAATTAAAGGCTCTTACATGTCCTTCTTGAGCCAACTTGGCATTAACTCTTCTTACAACTCTTCCTCCACAAGCCACCTTTTGAATTTCAAAGTCCACCTACATGCATTTAACATGCACATTGTTCAAAATGTGCTCCACCTCCCTTCATTATCATGTTGACATATGGAACAAAGCCATTGGCTCAAGTTTAATCCCACATTCATCCTATTCTCCATTCTTCCATCCTTCTTTCCTATAAATAGAGGACTTCTCTATTGATTTGGGATCCAGAACTTCATTCAAAGTTATTATCTACATATTTCATGCAATTTCATCCATTTTCATCCAAGTTATCATAGCATTTCTCATCCATCGCTAGGTTATTAGCAACTTTTCATCAAGAATCTTGCATCATCATCAAGCTTGTTAAGGAATTGGGAAAGGGATTCTTTCCACATCAAAGAAGCACCAATTCCCTCATGGGATGTTGGTTTGAGCATTTGATAAGATTCATTAGCTTTCATTTGATTAACTTTACTTTGTTTCTTGTTCATTGTGTTTGAATGAATTTCACATGGAATGCTAGTTTAGATTTGCTTATTGACTAACGTTTGATTGTTTGTTCATGTTTGAGCAGGTCTAGACCAAGCATCACAAATGGTAACTTTGTTTATCATTCTAATAATATTTTAAATGCAGGGAAGAAAGAAGAGGAAGCAGAGTGTCATACATGTGACATTGTGGAAGAAGATTAGTGGGAAGAAGTTTCTAAATCTGAAGCTGAGGAGACATGTCTTTTGGAAGGCATGAAAGATGAGATGAAATAAGTTGCAGTAAATGAGGTCAATGAGGAAATAGAAGCTACTATGATGGACTTAGAGGGTCCTATATTTGATGAAGGATTTGGTGAAGATGAAGATCTCCTACTCAAAGAGGAGATAAGGAAGATATATATCTTCTTTGAAGGGAATGTGACTGATGAATGTGATAAGGGGAGGGAGGAGATGGTTGTAGATGAGAAGAAGGAAGAGGTAAAATTTTATTTTAGTGAAAATGATGTTGAAACTGATTTAATAAAAAATTATATGATTGATGTAGAAGAGGAAAGTGTAGTAAAGAATGCATTGATGAAGGAATTATAGATGAAGGTAAGAAAGAAGATGAAAAAGTGAATGTTGAGTTTATTGGTAAACTTCCCTTTGCATCAGTTGATGACCTCTTATTTGATACAAAGATTAGTATGGCTAATATTTTGTTGCAAGATGAAAAAGATGAATCTTTTGATTATGTTACTAATATTGATGTGAATACAAAAGAGAAAGAGTTTGTAGCTAAAAACTATCTTTTGGGAAACATGGGAAAAGAAGAACACAAAGACCAAATCAAGGTTGATGATGAAAAAATTGTTGTAGCAATAATAGAGGAGGTAATAAATGAATTTGATTATTTTACTGAAGAAGAGGAAACTAAATTTTATGATTTTTCATAACAATATAGTAGTGTATATTGGTGGGAGATGAACTATGTAAAAAAGAAATAGGAGGAGGGGAAGAATAAAAGATGAAGAGATATCAAATTGCAGGGAAAGAAGCAAAGGAATGATAAGGTAGACAAGGTAGAAAAATGGATTTAGGATAAGCATAACATTTACAAATATTTATGAGCTTTTCAAATTACCTTGGGTGTCTGATGCAGGAGCATCCATGGCCTAGTGGCAATCCTTTTTTAATCTATTTTGCTTAATTTTGGAGTGGAAATTTTGGAGTGATGGTATTTCATATTTTTGGATTGGATTACATGTTGATGGTGGCTAAATATTTTTCTTCAAATAAATTAATTTTTCAATTAATTTCTTGTGCAACTTTGACAAATTGCATTGTGGGTGAAAAAGAAAAATAAATTAATTTTAAAACATTTAATTATTAAATATTTGAAAAATATTATTGGGGCATTGGGATTGATATTTTTAGTTTTAAAACACTTTGTGTATGATTCCTAAATAATAGGGTTTGTGGAAGTGGGCACCCAGACTTTCTTTTATTCATATGCTTTTTCAGGAGTAAAAAAAAAGAAGAATTTAAAATTGCTTTTCCTATCTTTGGTGGGCTGCTGGGAATGGAAATTTATTTATTTTTAATTGTTTTTTGAGGTTCTAAATATGAAGCTATATAAAATGGCATACCTTTTTGAGGAAGGTAAAATTAATCATATGAAGTAAATTCCTTGACAGGGAGGTGGAGAATTGGGAAATTATGAAACAATAAAAGAGTTTTGAAATAGATTTTTGAGGGGAAAGGATAGTTGGGCATAGAAATCTTTGGAGAATAATATTGGGGTGTTTGTTGCAGGTTATTACTGATTTATAACAGTCTATTAAAGCTTCATAACAGTAGGTTGAAGCTACATGAGTTGCAGGTGGATTGGAGGTGCTAGAAGGTGAAATAATTTACAAAAGATTGCATAGATGAGCATTGCTTGAATTTGAATGTTTTTAAATTAGCATATCAGATGTTTGTAGAGATTTTTATTTCTTCTCATTAGCCCATTGTTGACTGAAATCCATTTGTAATCAGACTCGTCTAATAGAGAAATTCGGTGTTTTCTTGTGCAAGCAATTTTTTTAATTTTAAATTGCAAGTTTAATTTTTTGTTTGAGATTTTTTTGAGAGGTTTTTAGAGAGGTTTTTAAGAGTATTAAATCCTCTCTACATCATGTACACATACATGTATTAAAAATTAATTACATGTGTACTTGATCTTTTGCAAGGCTTGGGACGAGGCTCACGACATAGATTAGGAGAGCTTGGATCAGGACATGGATCCACACACCTTGGATTAGGAGAGGGATCACGATGGTTGACATAGGGACATGGATCAAGGGAGAGATTAGGCTAGAGATCAGATGATTCTATTGATAATATATATCCCTCTATTTGAGTTGTTTTACATGTTCTACAGTATTATGGTTTGAGATCAAATTATTATTATACACACTTTTTCTGATTTACATCACATTACATGCATTTACATGTTTTATGGTATACACTTATTATGATTTACATCATGTCATTCATACATTATTATGGTTTGAACACTTGTTACATCTATTTACATCATGCATTAGTATGGTTTTATTTATTTAGCAATTTTGTACCTTGGTTTGAATTTATTATGGTTTGAACACTTGTTACATCTATCTACATCATGAAATTAAAATGTTGGACTATCTAATGGTTTCTCTTTGTAAATTTAAAAATATGGATGTACAATTAATTATAGAAATGAATTTGTCTTTAAATAGGTCAAGAAATAGAAATAATTTGAATGCAAATATGTAAGTTCTAGGTCAATTCCTAAGAGATTCAATGTTATTTAAGTGCAACATAAAAATGCAATTGGAAATAGATGATAAGGAATTCAAGTAGCTAAATTTTCATTTTTAAAGTCACTCTAGGTTAAATATAAATTGCATATATGATGCTATATGAACATAATAAAATTCCATATAATCTAATACACATGAATTTTATTTTGCATGCAAATAATTCAAACTAGATGATGAGCTATAAGTGTCCAATTGAATGTAAATGAAATCAAATCTATTCTAAAACTTAAGAATTCCATATAATCTAATACACACGAATTTTATTGTGCATGCAAAGAAAGTGATCTAGATGACGAGCTATAAGTGGAGTTGAATGTAAATGAAATATCTATTCTTGAACTTAAGAATTATATGGAACATTTATGCAATTGGAAATTGATAAAATTTCATTATGCACATAATATAAGTATCTAGATCTTCCCATGACAACTATATTAAAAAGTGACCAATCCACATAATTACCAAAGATCCCATTACATGTGGTCTCAATATATACATGGTAAACAACTAGTGATGCCAAAATATAGCTATCTCAAGCACCCCAAACACCATCACTATATGATTCACTACAATGAATATTCTAATGCACCAAGGTGAACAAGAAATACCAATCCAATAGAACTCATGTACAAGAACATTTGAACAATTTATGATACACATAAGTAACATACCAAAGGTTATAAAAAATCATGGTTGCTATTCTAAATGAAAGAAAAGAAATTACAATACTTATGGATCTTGGATAATATAATAAAATTATTGAATGTCTCATTAGTAACATAATAAAGAATGAAAACTAGAGACATGTAGATTCTTCACCACTCAAACACCAAATCAACTAAATCCAATTTTTCACAAAATTACAATAAAGTAATCATAGTTTCGAAACCCAATAAGAAAAAACTATTAAAAAATTAAACAATAATAAAGAGCATACCAACACTTTCACATTTAAGAACCTGCTAGAAAAAACCTTCTAAAACCTTCTAAAATCATGATCCCAACATAAACAATTCATATGGTATTCAACATAGCTACTAGTGTTTACCCATGTGGCTAAGGGACCAAAAGAAGACTTCCAACATGTCATAGGGTATCTACACTAATGTTTAACTGATATATGGGTTAATTGTGACTCTACGACTTCACCTTAGGATTTTACAAGGGTCACAAGGATGGTTTAAGGAATTTCTAGGAAAAATGATTTTTAAAGTTGTACTAGATGTTTTGTATTGCATATGATGCACTATACTTGTGGAGTTGAACAAATGAAATGAAAGATTCTTGAACTTTTAAGAATTGAACCATGGAACATAAATTTATGCAAAATTGGAACATAAAATAGGTTTTGTAAATTGCATATATATGATCTAGCATATAAGTGGAACTTTGAACAAATGAAATCAAAGATTTGAAAGTGAACTTAAAAATTCCATGTCAAACATAAAAATGTAATTGGAATAGATGATTTAATGGAATTTAAAGGAAAAATGTGAGTTCTTTTTAAAAGTCACTAGGTTTTGTAAATTACATATATATGATCTAAGATTCAACAAATGAAATCAAACATTCAAGTGAAAATAAAAGAATTACATGTCCAACATAAAAATGCAATTGGAAATAGATGATTTAAAGGAATTTAGGCAAAATGTTCAAACATTTTTAAAGTCACTAGGTTTCAAGTATCAAGCATATTTATGATCTTTAAACATATTTAAGTGGAGTTTCAAATGTAAATTATGAAATCAAAGATTCTTGAACTAAATTAAGAATTCCACATGGAACAAATTTAAATATGTAACTGGAAATAAATGACCACACCTTTGAAAAAAACCAATTCTAAATCATGTCACATGTCCAATCAATATGGCTATAGATAGATTCCATATATATACACAAAGAATTTAATTTAGTTTAAATATATCTATTTTTTTTTTAAATATCTCTAGATTCCACATATATATGGTGAACTACTAGAAATTTCATGTTGATGAAGTGCACGCTTCATGCATGCTCCTTCTCCATTATGCTCTCCGTTTCCATGTCTAGTCTCATAAGAATTCTACAAAAAATTGGTGTTACGTCTAACATGTTGATGGATTAACCAAATAAAAGCTTTTGCAGACTTGAATTATGCAATGAAGTTACAAATAATTACACTCAAACAAAATTAGCTTCAAAAATCTAGATATACACATGTACATGTATTTATACACTGTATACATGTGTACACAACATATAATTATATATAAGCAATTGAACAATTTAAGTCTCAAAGTTAAAAGTAAATAAATTTAAAATTAAAGAAAAAACAATGTACTTACCAACACATCCATCATACCATATCTAGTGTTGTTCAACATTTATGCCATGTCATCTTAGGTCTTCAAAAAATATTTTAAAATAATGAGCTACATAGTTTCTATCATGACATGTATCATCACTGATATAAAAGTGAACCTCTTTGATGATAATTTGATCATTTTTGCTACTTTGTATACCATCTACCTATAACTTGGCATGCCTATAGAAAACTTACACAAAGATTGCAACTTGCTCTGAATGATAATATTGTCTTTAAATCTCAATTTGAGGACTAAATGTATAGTTCTCAGAGAAATCTACAATGGAGAGAATACAACCTGGTGGAAAGCAATTCTTTGAATCATGAAATTGCTTAGTTTTCCATCTTGCACCATGACAATGTTGGATATGTGGATATATGATATTGCAAAATTTATTCATAAATTCATTGTAAGGAAATTCACTCTCTTTGAGAACAATTTTTTTTGGCCTTGACTCTTACTTCATTAAGTATGTCTCATATTCAAATCTCTTCCAAATAACTTGCATTTCAATATTGTTACCTTGTAAAAGATTATTCAAATCTCCACAATCATTACATATATTTTTATACACTGAACATTGAATTTATTTGAATCTTCTAATTTTTTGCATACAAGAGACTTCATAAATTGTGTTGTGCTTCCAGGGATGGCTATATTTTGATCAATTATTGCCATATCTTTTTTATATGATTGTAGGTGTAGATCAAATTCAACATGATTTCGACAACAAGTTTCACATACTTTATTTATACGTACAAATGATGGTTGTAGTGTCTCAAACATCCTTTGACAAATCTTCACATTTGAAAATTCTTGCTTGAATGCTTCAAAATGTTCACTTTGTGTTCTATCTATAAAATGTTTTGGATGAATTTTTTTTTCCATCTTCACTATTATTTGTATAGTATCCCTTATATTGGAAGAAACACAAGAGTGGTCGGTCCAATATTCAACCACCTGTTTCTTTATATCTTCTGAAATTCTATCTTTATCGGGAACCCTACAAATATTTACCCAATTTTTCTTAAATTTTTCATCTATTTTGTTTCTCTTTTCAATATACCTTTGAACAGTTCTTCTAGAAACATTTAGTAATTCAGAAATTGCTTGAACTTGTCTTCTATGTGATAATTTCTTACTAGAAATTACAATCATCAATGCTCTACATGCAACATTTGGATCACTAGATCAACTCTTGTTTTCAATACAATTCAATGCTTCTTGCAAGTTTTCAACAATTATTTGTTTTAATGAACCTGATGAATTTTTCCTATTATCAACCCCCAACAACTCCAAAACAAGGGTCATTCATTTCATCTAAATAACTTTGCAACTAACTGTGCTCTTCCAATTAGATATTTTTCTTCAAAAAATTCATCACATTTTCTTTTAGAGTGTAATTTTATTGAGCTTTCAAATAACATATATTCAGATGAAGTATTATTAAAAAGAGAATCCTCATCCATCTCCATCAAATTTTCCATACCATAGAAAAAATTTATATTACTAGGTTCAGTTTGTTCTTGTACCTGTATGTCACCTTGGTCATCAATATTTTCCATGGGTTGCTCTTCAATAGATGTTCCTTCACCCGCTTTTCTCTTCCTCTCTCTTGTTCAATCATACTTCCTCAATCTATTCCTTGGATTTTCCATCACAAACTGCACTCAAATTTGAATTCACCTGCATACAAATGTACACACATGCTTTCAATGAAACATGCATAGTTACTATTGCATAAATATAACACTAAATTATAAATTGTTCATTTGATTTAAAGCCAAAGTAAACAAAAGTGCATTCAAATTACAAACATATCATGAGAAAATTTGGTATCATGAGCATATTTGGTATATATCACTTGAAAAAAGGTGAAAATTAATTAAAATATCTTTAAATACATAAATTACAAACATATCATGAGCATATTTGGTAGATATCACTTGAAAATATTTAGCATGTAACTAGATGTATGTATTAGATCATGATATCACTTACTAGATCACCACTAAATGTGCATCAATATGTGGATATTTTAATAAAATGAGTACTATAAAACATAGAAAGAGAAACATCATGAGCTCGATATATACCTAAATGTGTAGATCACCAAGTATAATTTGTACATGTAATCAATTCAAGTGAACCTAAGACGTGCCAACTTAATGTAATAGCATGGGAAAACTTGGACAACATATCAGAAATTTAATTAAAAATTAAAAAGGAAATGGAATTCAATAGAGGCTTAGTTAGTGCACATGCCATGTAGGTGAGGTTGAGAAAAAACATTTAAATAAGGGAAAAAAAATAAATTAATCATGAAAAGTATGAGTGTCTAGGGAAGGATGAGACAATCTTGATGAACTTTGAATCTAGCATGAAACTACCACTTCATCTCATTTGTTCAAATCTTGGATTCATGTGTACATTATTTCACACCTAAGGAGTTTGATGTAGGGGCACAATAGGTTGGATAACCTAAACATTAAATAAAAGGATCTAGGGTGAATACACGAGAGTAGATCATGTTACAAGGAAGGAGTTAAATGCACAAGAACAAGGGATGGAACCCACACATGAGAAATAAATGAAAAGTAGAGAAAACACATGATTGTGCACATGCACAAAGCTAGTTTTCCCTAGATGGGTAGGATAGTATAATGAAACTCATGAGGGGGGAAAGGCATGATGCCTCTAATTTAAATATATCGTAATAAAAGACTTATATGATGTGAAAGAGAAAACATGATATATCTCCTATGAAAAGGTATATAGAAATGAAAGGTAAGATTACAAAGGGGAAAGTATGATTCCTTAAATGCAAGGATGTGACAAATAAAATTACACTTTGTTAAGGAGGAAGGATTAATGACCTAAATGTAAGGATATAACTAGATAAGCACAAGATGTAAAGGGATAGAGACATGATTCCCATAATATGAAGATGCAACATGATGAAGGTATAAGATGTAATGGAATGCATGATGCCCTCTACTCTATGTGGTAACTCTAAAAATGTGACATGAGCATATATAGGATTAAAGAAAATAATCAATAGTCAAATAATAATGTGGAAAAACATGAGAAAAGTATCACAATACATGCATGAAAATTTAAGAATTAATGAGGCAACATGGAAAAAAAAAATTATAAGGAAAGGATCACAAAATCCCAAGTACTAAACAAAAGTCTAATAAAAATAAGCATGCAAAACAAAAAATAGAAAAATAATATATGTAAAAGATAAGTCCAAGTTGGAAATAAAAGTAAAGGAAAAGGTAAATAAAACATGGGCATAAGGAGGATGTACACAAGAATAGGAGGAAATATTTCAAGAAAACAAATTGGAAACTAAAATGACTCCAAGTAGGGAAGATAAGAATTTCCAACCATATAAAAGATAAATAAGTGTGAAAGTCACAACAAACAAGGTGTATTAAAAAATCTAAAATATAAAGAAATAAAAGGTATATGGAAGAATGGGTGAAGGGGGTCACAATATACATGACATGTAGAAAAAAAGTAAATAGTGAAAATGATACCGAGAAGAAGTGACATAAAAATCATAACACCTGTTTAAATTTTTTTGTGTCAAAATGTGATACAAAAGGTGTCTTTGCATCATCCCCATGCTAACTAGGAATGTGAAAATGTTCATAAAGACAATAAAAAGAATGGAAGAACATAGAATTGGTGAATAATAATGAAATATAAGAATTTAATTCATATATCTCATATTAGGTGGTTTCTCTTTGCCATGGGTAAGCTCAATATCATCATGCAATGTAAGAAAAGATGATGAAGCATGAATGTGCATATGTATGATCTAGGCTAACAAAATAGATCATCAATTTACATATTCCAAGCATCATGAAAGGTATATATCTAAATGAATTTATTGATAGGTCTCACATGAGCAATGGGAGAATGGTGATCATGTGAAACACATCATAATGTATAAAATAAGGAAGGATATAAAAATAACATGTGGCTCTATGGGCATATCTAATCATCATGATATGTAGAAGGAATATCATCATAAGATGCAACAATTTCATGTATAAATTTAAGGGAAAAGTATATTTGAATCACATAATACATTTAATGATTATCTAAAACACACTAGGTGAAGTTAAACATATTTTTACAAATTTTCATAATACAAATTTGTAAGTGCACTTGAATGATCCAAAATTGTGGATCTTTGTACATGTGTACACCATAACCTAATAACCCTAGTTCTCAACCATATTCAAATGAAAAATAGTGAAAACAAACTTCAAATGTATTCATGAAAGAGTGAAATAATCAATTAAATAAGTTAAAGATCAATGTACCTTCAAAATAGCTCTCCTATTGTCCAAATACATTTTTTTGTCGAAATAAGTCTTATAAATTGTCAAAATAAACCTTCTTTTGTCAAAATAAGTCTTCTAAATTGTTGAAATAAACCTTCTTTTGTTGAAATAAGTCTTCTAAATTGTCAAAATAAACCTTCTTTTTCCAAAATAAGTCTTCCTTTGTTGAAATATGTCTTCCTTTATATTTTATCAATTTTTCTTGAGTTGATTTTTATTTTATTTTTAAATTATTTATTTATATTGTCCATTTTTGGCTAAGCACATGTTGGTTGGTCATGTTTTGTCCAAACAGGTTCTAGTCGAGCATGTTCTGACCAAGCATATTTCGACTGAAACCCACTCAGTCAAAATAGGCTTGGCCAAGCATATCTAGCTAGTTTCCTACTTGGCAACCAACTCACCTTTTTTCAGAATTTTCTGAAACATTCAACTTTAACAGAGTATTTCTCTAGTTCGAATGATTTTTCTACAAAAAATAAGATACCATTTTTTAGAGCTCAGAGTGATGAATCCAAATATGTAATTTTTTAAATATTTTGATTAGTTTTAATATATTTTATTTTTAAAATAATGCAAGTAGGTTGTTAAAGTTAAAAAAGAGGTTGATTAGAAATTAAAAAAAATAGTAAAACATATTAAAAAAATTCAAAAAATATATGGTGCACTAGAGGAGAGAGTCCTCTTCAAAAGGGTATTTTTTTTTTAAATGATTAAAAATAGACAATAATTGATGTCCCATGAAAATTGTCAAGCTCTGACAAGTTTGACTTTAAAATATTATTACGAGAAAAATATACATCAAAATTTGATTTGTTTTTCCATGCACTAGATATTAAAGTTATCTATTTGGAGAAAAAAATTTAGGGAGAAATGAAGCTTTTTTTAATTTGTTTCTTGACGTCCCATGAATGTCATTTTTTTCTGAAATTTTCAACATTCCAAAATCTATTCTTAAATTGATAAAAAAATAATAAAAATATTTTTTTAAAAATCTTAAAAATTATAGGAATAAACTTCATAAGAAATTTTGCATTTCATTAGTTTACATCATTTCAAAATTCAAAACATAAATACCACTTTTATTTGGTTGAAGTTCATAATTTTTTTGTTGTTGGCCAATTCCTTTATAAAATATGACATAGGTTTGTGCTTTTACCTAAGTTCAACCAAAACACATGAAAGAAAATCTAGGGAATGAATCATAGCACAACATGTGGCACTTGAGAGTTGGCAAGAGAAACTTTTGGAATAATTCAACGGGTACTTTAACTTTCTTTGACACTTGAAACTTGTTAACTCATGTCTTCAAGACACACTCAGAATATCAAACTAGATTGAGTAGGTCATTAACTTAACCTTCAAAAAAAATGTAGGAACTAATTGGATACTCAAAGTGATCAGCTGGATATAGAAATTTTAATCCATTAGCCATATGCTCCTACCTCCAAGCTATGAATTTAGGATTAGATATTCAAGTGTAAGTATAATACTTCAGAACTTAGCATCGTGCTCCTCACTCATGTAAGACTTGGATCTCTAGTTCCCTAATTACCCATGTTTTCTCACCATACACTCTATCTATGTGTGAATTCCTAGAGTACACCACCTAGCTTGGGCAATACTGTTAGATCTCCTAGCAACCCAAATTCTCCTGACCATCCATACCTAACCATCCAAACCTAAATCCAATAATTACTCCTTCCTTTCTACACTTAAAGAATCCCCCATTAGTGAGATCACCTTATGAATAGCTAGGCTTACCCTAATCAAGAAAACATTACAATCAACTTCACTTTCATCGACTATGTCATGAATTCTACACTCTGTAACCTGACCAAAAGTGTGCAAATCTAGTGGTGAGAGGTTTTAGTTAAGGATATTCTGGAGCTCCTCAATCTCTTTTTCATCTTCCATTCTGAACTTACTTAAACCTCTAACTTGCTAGTGTGGCTCATCTCTATGATTAGGAAACCAACACCTACTTAAAGAGAAATGGGCCCTCCTTATAGCACCAATTCTATTGACACATGTGTTGCACACGCACACCAATAGGTAAATAAATTCTCACCAAGGAATATGGGAACCTACCTTTACTTGAAAGATCCACCACAAGAACCTAAATCTAGAGATGATCTCAATTTGATCCCAAGGCTTCGGAATGTCAAGTCTTGATGCACTAAGTTCACTCAGGGTTCATTTTATAAATTGTTGTTAATCACAAAGGGTCTATGGTTTTTTAGGTTGAGTGGTATCCAAAGGATCGTAACATAATATTGGCTTAATCACACTTGTGTCACCTCACAAGTTCATGAAACTAAGGATTTGCAACAACATTTCATGAATTCAAATTACTTGTATATATTAAAGCATATTTTAACATAAATCATTTTTAGCTTCATGGAAACAAAATATTTACAATAACATTCCATGCATTTATCATTTTTGAAACAATTTTCTGAAAATATTAAACATCTATTCTAAAACAAAGAATTAAAGTCTTAAAATTAAAGAATATCCTAGTTATTATCCATGCATACCTCAAGAAACAAATTAAATTAAAGAAAATAACTCTATATGTCACCAGATTGCTTCACAACTAGGCATAGAATTATACAAGGATTTTAAAGAAATAGGGATCATTTGCCACCGAATAGTGTTAGTATGCACCCAAATCTGGTGCAACACACTAGATTTTTCAATAGGACTAAACAATTAGCTACGTATGATTTTGTATCAGGAAATAGCTTTAAATTGGCCTTGATATTAATTAGCTTCAATTGAAAAATACAAGTTTTTAAGCTGGAATGGAAAAGAAAACAAGAAAAAGAAATAAAAACAAAGTTTCAGATCTCTGGAATCCATAAATTCTAAACTTAACTAAAAGTGAAACAACTCCCAACCTTTTATAAGAACAAGGCCCTCGAGGAGTTCAACCAAAACACGTGAAAGAAAATCTAGGGAACGAATCATAGCACAACACGTGGCATTTGAAAGTTGGCAAGAGAAACTTCTAGAATATTTCAATGGGTACTTTGGCTTTCTTTGATACTCAAAACTTTCTAGACTCATGTCTTCAAGACACAATCAAGATATCAAACTAGATTGAGTAGGTCATCAACTTGACCTTCAAACAAAATGTAGGAACTAACTGGATACTCAGAGTGATCAGTTGTATATAGAATTTTTAATCCATTAGCCATATGTTCCTACCTCCAAGCTATGACTTCAGGAGATATGCTTGTAAGTGTAGTACTTTAGAACTCAGCATCGTGCTCCTCGCTCATGTAAGACCTAGATCTCTGGTTCCATAGTTACCCACATTTATTCACCATACACTCCATCTATGTGTGAATTCCTATAGTACACCACCTAGCCTTGGTGATATTGTTGGATCTGCTCATAACCCAGATTTTCCTAACTGTCGATACTCAAATGTCATCCAACAACCTATTCCTCCTACACATAAAATTCCACATGTCAATTCCCTCCTAAACCATTAATAAGAAACCTCATTAAAATAAAACCATAATTATTGATAGTTCTTTCAAAACCAATCTACAAACAACAAACTTTGACATTTGTATGAAATCACCAACTCAAAGAGGATTTTTGGATGTTTTATGCACTTGAGAAAAGCTGAGTAACAAGCTTGAACACTTTGCACTAATGCAAAAATTTCTCGGGTACCCAAGTACCTGACACCCAATTACCTAGTTTCCTCTAATACCTGACTAGTCAATGTACTGCACTTCCCAAAACAAACCACAACCCCGCTTCCACCTTTTACTATTCTTTTCATACCCATGAGCGTTTGATTCTCAGTTGCAGCAAATTTTCCATTCGTCTCCACATAATCACCTCGGTACACTTTTTCCTAAATTATTTTCAATATTTTTTTCCTTAATTTGCATTTCTCTTGAAGTTGTTGACCAACTAGTGATTGCCAGAAGCACTAATTTTCAACTTGGGTCCTGAAGCCTTACATTCTTGGTGAGACCACACAACAACTTGCAACCAAAAAATAAAATTTAAAAGGGCCCGAGAAACAACCACCCAGATTAAACCATAACTTATGCTTATTTTCCAAAATGACCCCTTGCCTTCACTTGAATTCTAACATAAGGACCATAATTTTTTTCCAAAGAGTACTAGTGTGTGCATTTATTTATTACCATCTCTATGGCATGAAAATGATTAATCCACTTACATTGAGCTACCTAATTTTTCAATCCTTCTTAGCCAACTTGGATATTTCCTTCTTGTCATTCAAGCGTCCATAGCCTCAACAAGGTAATATATGTAATTCCCCAAACATAGCTCTACTGCTAGTCAGGTGTCCATAGCCCCAATAGAGATATTTGGATAGCCTATTGAATTTTCTCTTTTAATATTCTTTTGATATCCGTTTTCATTTGATATTTCTTTGAAATCTCTTTTTCTTCAACTTGTGCACAATGAAGCCTGCTATTAGGTTGGGAATTACAGTGGTAGCAAAGGTTACCTTTTGATTTTTCACTCAATGTAAATATCCTTCACCTTCTTCACCAATCCCCAAAAAATTATTTAGTTAATTTATTGTATGTGAGACTCTCCAGCAAAATTTTACCACCCTTATGCTAGATGCCAACTAATTGCAACTCATTATTTAATGGAAAGTAAACATAAATTAAAATTCAGCTACAAGTTATCGAATCACCTGATTACTTCTAAATTTGGAAACCTTAGTTGCCACCCATCCATTTTATTATTCCATGATAACCCGCTAAATTAAGCTTTTCCAAAAACCTCAAATTTTGTAGCTTTGCACTCATAATGCGCCAAGCCCATCATAATGATGCCTTAAACCTTGAATAGTGATTTACACTTTCTGGGAGATCCTAATTTTTGCTGAAATCACATATTTTCAGAAAATATAATTATTTAGTCCTTGAAAAGTTCCATTTAAAGGATTCCAATTAAAGAGGGTTTGATCAAACCACCTTAGATCAAACCCCCTTGGATAAAACCCCACTAGTTTTAAACCATACATATAACAGAGTCTCCTTTACACCTATCAAAATGTTGATAAAAAATCACTTTTGATTTAACTTTTGGGGGATCAAATGAATTCATTTAAAATTTATTTTTTGTAAGTATGTAGTCCTTATTATAACCTTCCCAAAAAGTATAATTTTAAATAAATTTAATTTGATTATATATTTATTTTTTATTTCTTGTGAAAGTAGGTTTTTCACCAAAAATCAAGCTCTCTATTCTTCACATGTGGAAAAATAGCATATTATCAAAAAAAAATTTGAAAATATCTATGCACTAGATATTGATGTCATTGATCCAACAAAAAATATAATATTTGAATTTCGATACATACAAAAAATGCTATGTTTTAGCTAGTAAATCATGTCTAAATTATAACTGGTTTGACTTTGAAACTTAATTAAGAAAAAAATATTCAATGAAATGCTATGAAACCAGTTCCATGTGCTAGATATTTTAGTTACAAATCCAAATTTGAAAAAATAAGAATTTTATCCTTCATAGAAAAAAAGTTGTGTTAGCTAGTAACGTCACTCTTTAAAAATGGTGTTTACTATTAAAAAGTAGTTTTTGAAGGAGATGGAAAAAGAAGTGCAATCTGATTCCAATTTTTTTGAAAAAAGTATATTTAGAATCTACAGACAAAATTTCACAAATCACTAGTTTGCATCATCTTCAAATTCCTCGTGGTTTAGCTGCTATAGGTGCTCGAAAGTGGAGGTTTAGTTAAAAATTTAGTTAAATGTCTAGTTTGGCCAAAAATTGTAAACCAATATTATGGGATCATGGGGGGGGAGCCATCATGCTCTTCATTTGATTCATACGCATAATTACACACATATGAATTCTCCTCAAATTTCTCAATATTTTGGCATGTGCCAACTCACCAATCTAGCCCTTCCCTTAAACTACACATCTAGACAATTTCATAATTAATATGGCTTGATTGAATGAACTAAAATGACCACCATTTAATTCTTCAATCTCAAATTTTTCTAGCTCTTGATCTTCATATATACCATCCTTGAACCAATTCATGCCAACTTTGTGAGAAATTATTTTATTTAACCTATAATTCTAAGAAAAGTGTACTTCCACCTCAACTTGTATTCCCAAGCTTTTCACCTCAAGGCAACCATGCACCGCCAATTTCTCATGACTTTCTATAAATACAACACTATCTTCCCAAATATGCACTTATATCTTCAATTTTTAATTTCCTTTCTTGCATTATCTCTTGCCTGAGAACTATGGATACCCCCATCTATCTTACCAACGCCAGTCACAAAACTAGCTTCCTAGGTCAAATTACCAGTCAACGGCTCAAGAAAGTGTTTTTTCTCAAGACTCCATTGACCAAGGAAGTTCTACACCTATTTCTAGGTGGAACTTTCATGAATGTAGGGTCTTATTACAGGGTGAAATCTGACATCACTTTGTAGTTCATCACTTCCCTATTGGATCTTAGACTCTATGTGGCTGAAGTTAATTTCATTGTTGTGATGATAGTATGACTAGACTACCTAGGGAATTTGGACACTATTCTAGTCATTGCTCAACCAGTGGTGGAAGTTTCAGCTGCCAAGGACATTCCATGATTTTTGAACTAGGGGGAGATAGTTCCTCTTCTACCCTTCCTCATTGCTTTGCACACCCATGACTTGGAAAAGCACAGGGAAAATGCTTACCTAGGATACATGTTTCTCAAGGATGAAGCATAGAAAATTGACTAACCAAGAGTCATGTCCACTATTTCAGCATAGTTTTCTTGAATAGCTAGCCCCCTTTTTTTCCTTTTGTTATCGACTTGTAATGAGAATTTTGTATTTCCATGTACATACAAGGTTATTACCATATAATATAATGGAAATTTTTCTTTTCTATAAAAAAATGACTTCACTTTTTGCTTCCCTTTTCTGCATTCATTTATGTTCAAATGGTTTTTACATTTTCATCTTTTCAATAGAATGGTTTTCACAATTAAGTTACAAATGTGTTTCTTTAATTAAGATGAATCTATTAATTACGGGGCCTAAACTAGAAAACAATGGGAAAAACTACCAAAGTAAACTATCCTAACAAAAAAAAACTACACTAATAATGTAATTTACCTTAACCTAACACTTCTGATGATGTGACAATGTAAAAATGCACTACGCCTCGAAGATTAACTCTAACTCTAACCTCCATCACTAACTTAGCTAAAAAATTATTTTGAATTTTAGTATACTTGTCTTTAAATTTGCTTAACTACCCTTTAGATAACCTACCATAATTATGTATTACTCAAAATTTTGTGTGCTTAATGAATGAGAATTCAAAAGTGTACTTAACCACAATTTTTCTATGTGTGGAAATGACCTAAATGACGGTCGATAGCACACACCTTTTCCATTGTTTCACAACCATAGCTTCATCCAACCTTCACTCATGGAATTCCATCTCCCTTTTCTTTGTTTCCATAATGATTGTTCTTGTTACGAGGTCACTTCTTCTTTTAGGGATTCATTGTCCACCTGACAGGTGGTTTACACAATTATCAAAGAGAGAGAAAGTAAAAAATATGGTACTCTATCCCTTGCATAAAATCAAATTCTTCTTCCCTTTTAAACCATTGGTTCACAATTAGGGGTGAAATGAGAGTGTCACCCACTTGATCCAATAGTTCCTTTTTTCCACAATCATCCACATGTGTCAAGAGAAACAATTCACTTCCTTCAAATTCATGCTTTAAATGTGATGTTTCCAAACCTTTGTGACTATTTCTTTCCCTACAAAATTTTTGGAATTTCCACATAATGATCATGATTAGAAAATTTGTTTAATCCAACTATTGGACCAATAAAAGCTCTATTTTTGCAGAAATTATGTATTTTTCTAGAATCCAAACCTGAATCCAATAACTTCTCCTTCCTTCTCTCAGTTAAAGAATCCTCCATTAGTGGGATCACCTTATGAATAGCCAAGCTTACCCTAATCAAGAAAACTTTATAGTCAACTTCACTATGATTGGCTATGTCATGAATTCTACACTTTGTAACCCAACCAAAAGTGAGAAAATTTGGTGGTAAGAGCTTCTGATTAAGGATCTTTCAAAGCTCCTTAATCTCTTTTTCATCCTCCATTTTGAACTTACTTGAACCTCTAACTCACTAGCATGACTCAACTCTATGACTAGGACACCAATTCCTACTAAAAGAGAAAGGGTCCCTCCTTATAGTGGATTTTTTTTTTATGCGAGTGCTACACATGCACACCAACAAGAAGATAATTTCTCACCAAGGAATGTGGGAACCTACCTTTACTTAAAAGATCCACCAGGAGCACCTAAATCTAGAGGTGATCTCAATTTGATCCCAAGGCTTAGGAATTTCAAGTCTTGATGCACTAGGTTCACTAAGGGTTCTTTGTGTAAATTATTGTTAATCACGAGGGGTATGGCTTTTCAGGTTGACTAGTATCTAGAGGATCATAACATAATCTTAGCTTAATCACACTTGTTTCACTTCACAACTTCATGAAACTAAATATTTGCAGCAACATTTCATGAATTCAAATTACTTGCATATATTAAAGAAAATTTGGCATAAATCATTATGTAACTTCATGCAAATGAAATATTTACAATAACATTCCATGCATTTATCATTTTTGAAACAATTTTCTAAAATTATTGAACATTTATTCTAAAACAAAGCATTAAAGTCTTAAAATTAAAGATTGTCCCAATTATTATTTGTAGACATGTAAAAATGACCTAACGCATATCACACATCCTAAACTGTATTTTTCCATTATC
>VDFB02359395.1:0-49184 GCA_007258455.2 Sequoia sempervirens
CTTATAAAGACTTCAAATCCTATTAGATGGATGTCAAGTTTGCATTTCTGAATAGTGAGCTGGAAGAAGAAGTTTACATGGAACAATCAAAAGGATTTCAGTTAACAAATCAACCGGATATGGTATGTAGATTGAAGAAAACTTTATATGGACTAAAGCAAGCTCCTAGAGCTTAGTATGCAAGGTTATACATGTATTTGACTCAACAAGGATTTAACAAAGGTATGACAGACAATAATTTGTACTTTAAGATTGAAAATGACAAAGTCTTGATTGTAGTTGTATATGTTGATGACATTATCTTTGGAGGAAATGAAAAGATGTGCAAGATGTTTGCGGAAGAGATGCATAAAGAATTTGAAATGTCCATGTTTGGGGAGATGAATTTCTTTCTTGGGCTGCAGATTAATCAAACAGAGAAAGGAATTTTCATTTCACAGTCTATGTAAGAGAGATGTTGAAGAAATTTGGGATGGACGGTTCCAAATTGGTAAGTACTCCTATGGTGACATATTGCAAATTGGGTAAAGATGTGGATTCACCTAAGGCTCAACAAAGCAAGTATAGATCTATGATTGGTGGATTACTATATTTATTTGCTACTAAATTTGGATATTATATGTAGTGCTGTCTGTAGGCTGGAATTTTAGATCTAAAGGAAACACATGTTGGTGCAGTTAAAAGAAGGCTAGATATTGGAGTGCTTTTCTAGTTATGGTTGGCGGTATCTAAAGTCTGCGACTTTACACTTAGTGCCTATATAGATGCAGATTGGGTTGGATGTGTAGATGATAGAAAGAGTACAAGTGGTGGTGCATTCTTTCTTGGATGTAGATTGGTGGCATGGTTGAGTAAGAAGAAAGATTTAGTCTCTTTGTCTATTGTTGGCTTATAGTTTTTGGGCAAATCAAGTATGGACTTTGAGTTAGTTTGATGTCAGGGAGATACTAATGAAATTTGAAAAAAATGAAAATTATGGTTTCAAGTACCCCTGTTTCAGGTTGTGAAACCCTAAAAATTCAAACTTGTCGGAATTGGTTGAAATTAATTATGATTTGCTTATTTCACATCACGATCATAGTGGTGAAGTCAATTTTAGTTAAAATTCAATTTAAGCCTAGTGGGTAGTTTTCACTTTTTCAAGAGAAGAGTTAGGACCTCTGGGGTCGTCAATGGCAGTTGGCCAGTACCAAGTGTCAAAATCTAAGCCTAAAACTCAAATTAGAACATTCTATAATGAAGGATGTTGAAAAGATGCTTCACGGTGGAGGGGATTTTCATGTGGTGAAAATTGCAAAAAATATTCTAAGTCTAGAAACATTTCACTTTGTAATGTGGGAGACACTTGCACAATCAACTTTACAGTGTTTGTACATGTGAAAATGGTGAAATAAAATCACATACACACATCAGCAATAATAATGCTTCTACGTGGTCAATTCAATAGCCAACACAGTGTTCATAGAGTGCGAAATGGAGGAAAATATCAAGTCCATAACAAATTTGCACCCCTGTAGCTCAGGGGTGCCCTTCAATTTGGAGGCTCAGATTCAGTTGTTTCTGGTTGCAGATACATTCATTCTATTTGGTTTTCAGTCAACTTTCTGACAAGTTATCAAGTGATTCCATTCGAATTATAGAACTTCGAAAATCAAAGGTGGAAGCGGAAGGTACAAAGAATTTACACATCACAGAGAAGTCAAGTTTGCATTTTTTGTTCCCCTGTAGCCTAGGGGCACCCTTGAATTAGACATGTCAAATGAATGAATTTGCATATTCTATTTTTAGGGGATCTCTTTTGATTTGGCCCAGCTACATGATACATCCATTTGCAAGATTATTAGATGTGCTGAGTGAACGTGGAAATTGTTCCAGCGAACACATAAAATGGAGGGAAAATAAAAGTGAAATATCAAATTGTACCTCTGTAGGTCAGGGGTGCCTAGCCTTTTGGCCCAGCTAGATGAGGTTTTTAGCAGTCATCGTCTTCATGAGACCTATGTAGAATCATCCTAGCTATTCAGTGAATCCAACTATCAGCCCTCAGGGTTTGTCAAAGACCCTTGAGTGAAGAATCAACAAAAAATACTAAAGAATGAAAACAAGCAGAAAAATGGCTAAGTATGGAATTTACATACTCCCTTGGAAAAGGCACCCTTCTACTGAAGGTCTTAGAAGCAGTTTTCTCACTTTGTCCCTTCTAGGAACATCTCTTCCAATTTGTTCCATCTTCACGATGAGATCAACGGTGCACACATCGGAGCAATCTAGCTCCCAGTGTCAAGGGTCAAAGTACAACATTCAGTTGAAAGTTGCAATTTGTAAAATCATTCTCGAGATGGTAATTGTGCCTCTGTAGGACAGGGGCACCCTTGCATTTGAGGATCATAAACCAATTTTTAGATGCTCCACATATAGTCATTCTTTGTGCAATTCTTCTAGCTAAGTGATGGATCCAACATCCAATCGACAAGTCATTATTCACCAGCAATGGTAGTTTGAAGCATGAAATGGAAAATCAAAGAAATGGTTGTCTTGTACATTATTTTAATAAAGGCGACTTTGTTTTTGAGGCACCAGACGTGGTTTTTAACACTTGTAGCTCCCAACAGACATTTCATCAGCGATTTCTAGCTCACGCCAATGAATGTATTCGATTCGACTCGGCATCAAGCGAGCATCTAAATCAAAGTTCAGCGAGACTATAGTATTTTCAGAGCTACAAAATACTGGCTAAAATCTCTGCTTTTGAGGTTCCTAGAGAATCAAAGTTGGGCGTTCAAAATTAATTTCTGCAAATATTCTAAACTTAGACCCTGGAAAATTCGATTACTCAATTAAAAATACAAATCTTGAATTTCGACATGTCAGCTTTGATGAAGACAATTTTCTTCAATATTTTAATATAGGTGCTTGCCTATTTTTTAGATTCAATTTCATTGCATGTTGAGTTGTTGAATGTTTTGGAAACTCAGAGTTGGATTTTGTTATTAAGTGGCGGATTGTCGGGATGATTTCTTTCCAGATCAAAGTTTCTACTTGTAATTGGTGCCTAAACCCTCAAAATTATTTATTAATATGCAAAAGGCCTCCATTTCTCTCACAACAGGTTGAGTGCAAGCGAATTTTCTCATTGTGCAAGCATTTGAAGGTGCTACACTAGATATTATTTTTCAAATTTCCTTGGAGATACAGGCCCAAAATAATCAACAAACTTCAAACAAGCATTGCGATTTTTGCAAAAGAAGAAACATAAAAACTTCTATCTTATGTCTTAAATTCTTCTATTCTCATCTTAGGTTTTCTTCGCATGTCCAAGATTTGTTGACTTCTGACAATTTTGATCATCTAGGTTGGTTGTGCACGGCTTTCTCTACAAAACCCATGTGTTAGAATTTTTCAAGAGAAATTGCCTTGAAGCTTCTTCTCGAAGCTTCTTCTTGAAGCTTTGCTTTTCTCAACTGAAATTCCTTTGCATGGTAGAGTAGAAGTCAATATTTTTCAAAATGGAAGATCTGGGTTGGCTTAGAATCATCTTCTGCACAAAACCCATATTTCAGTTTTCTTGGGAAAAAATGCCCTTTGAAAACCCTAAAACCCCTACAGTTCTCGCCTAAAAAAGTATTTGCATGACAAGCTAAATGACATTTTTTTCACAATTCTAATGTTGTGGGTTGTATTAGAATCACTTTCTGCACAAAACCCACATCTCAAAATTTTTCATGAAAATTGCCCTTCGACAGGCTATTTTTAGCCTCACCAGAAGACATTTTAGCTTTCCAAAGAAAGTTGTCAGAACATAATAGCAGCATTTTGTTGATCAATAGGTAAAGTTTTTTAGAATCTGTTACACATAGTCAAATTCAAGACTAGAGATTAGTCTTGGTTCTTGACTTCATTGGAATAGTTGACGCGGTTGCATAAAAGAGGTAGCTACAGAGGCTTTATCTTGAATCGATTAAATCAAGCAATACCTCAAAACGCTTCGGAAAAGTCTAGGTTGCTAGAGCGTTCTCTAATTTCATAATTTGTGATGTATTGTGTCAAGCATTACAATTCTACTACCCGAGAAATTCAGTCAATGGATGGACGAGTGATTTGCAGTCTCAGGCCTTAGGACATTGAGAGATGTTTTGGTATTCCTCAACATCTGAATAGTTTGGTCATTACCATGGATCAGTGTGAGAAAGCATTCAACACTGATAAGGACATGTTTCAAAGAAAAATGGCAGCAAGATGGTTAAAACAAAATAAAGTTAAATTGCCAAATAATGTGGCTCACAGAGAGTTCAAAGATGAGTACGTGATTTTGATCTCTTCTTAATTGTGTTTCTGGTCATGCAAATGCCAATAAATTCCATCATTTCTCAAATTATTTCCAAGCAAGAGCATTACGACTGGGCCTCTTTGATCAACAATGTTCTCCACAAGTAGATTATCAGTTCCCTAGTTTCCCACCAATCTCATATGTGTTTGTATCTCGTATACCTGATTGCCTACCAGGGTCAGTTTAGAGGATTGAACATAGTGGGGATTCTTAGTGTACATAGTGTTCATCAATACTACAATCAGCTTGAATTCACAAAGTTCAAGCGACATTTCAAGCGTGTGCAAGAATCATTCTTGATGTACATAGTGAGGAAGCTAGACCGGGAAATGCATGTTAGTATCTCAACGGTTGCTAGAGCAGCAATGGTAGAATGGGTGGACTGGTTCATTCAATTCCCTACCTATACCTACATCCACGTCTATGGATATATAGGAAATCCAGCCATGTTACCTCGTTATCCTTCGAATAGGATAATTTTCATGGAGTTTTTGAGGCAACTGTACGATGTTCATTCATGTTTATGCCACAAGCACAAGCCAGCTGCCAACTTTCCATTGCAAATGGTAATCTATTGGTGCAAGACAGTAGTTGATGCCAAGATTGTAGGTCATGAGTTAGAGAAACTTAATCTTAAGTACCTCGTGGATGCACACACATATAACCCTTGGGGTTGTTATTCAACATGCCTTGGCGGTCACTCTTACCATAAGCCTACAATGGAGGATTACTGGGTCAACTACGAAGATGAGTTTGAGGTGCATCGATGCAGCTACAGCGAGTTCTCCCTCTCACAATTTTTTTTCTTCATGTCAGAGGATGTAGGAGGATGGTCAAATGATGATAGGGACATGTACTTCCTCAATTCTTTAGAGAATAGGTTGATACGCAGCCACTTCCAGTTGTCGATTGGTTTTCCAAGGAATACTCATCTGTCAAAGAGAGATCAAGTAGAGTCATTCAGAATAGTATACTCTACCTAGATAGCAAAAAGACAAGGAAGGCATTCATGCCAAGTACAAAGCCACCACCGATGGAATCTTCACTGCCATCCTCGTCAAAACCAAAAAAAAGAAAAGGAACAATCCTTCTAAAAGAAATAAAGTGTCTGACAATTCAAAAGGGAAGGTACTTGTTACAGAAAACACATATGGAGACAGCCGCAAATATAGTTCAGAGCATGTGCTAGAGCCAGAGATATAGCCTCCCATGCCATCACCTACACCGCAGTAGTCTCTAGTTCTGATTCACATTGATTTGGAACTAGAATTTCCACCACGTAGTGATACCTCTACACATTCTTGCTCATCAGGTCTTCCTATGACTAGCACCGACCCTTCTAGTGAGATTAGTTGAGACTCGTCTTGGCTTGAGAATTAGCTAGGTAGGAAGATGAGGCAGCCATCTTACAAACTTGACTCTTCATATTTTGATCAAGTCTACCAAGACACTCTAGATAAGAGAATAAAGAAACAAGTTCATGTAGAGAGGAATGTTGACAAGGAGATCATAATAGAAATCGCTGCACCTCTAGAGGGTAAGAGCTTAAATGAGGTAGAAGTTGAAGACTTCGACATGATAAAGGTCAACCTTGGTAGGAGCACATGCCAAATAGAGGTTGATTTCCTTCAAGTTGAAATGGATAGCATAAAGGATAGGGTGATAAAAGATGGGGAAGAAAAGGCATCCCTCAAGGTTGAAATCCAACCACTTCTTAAGTATATCTCTAACCTTGTGCATAGAACTGAAAAATGTCACCGCCTTGCTCCCACAGGTGCAAGAACTACTAGCATAGCAGAATCAACAAGTAATTAGTTGGTTGTATATGGGAAGCACTTGATAGACTGGGAGGAAGAGTTCATCACAAGAGGTCACTTTGTACTCACTGAGTTATATCAATTGAGGTACAACGCCCATCAACTCTGTCTATGGATCTAGGATGAGCAGTGAGACTTGGCGGTTGACAGACCCAAAGATGAAATTATGATCTCTCATCTAAGGACGACATATGACTCGGTCACTGATGAAGAAGATGAAGAAGATATTTTTACTTAGAGGACACAGTTGATCTTCAAGGAAAAAATATAGGAGGCAATAGCTTCAAAGTTGGCTGAGAGTCGAGAACACGTGACTAGTGCACTTCAGTTTGTGAGAACTTTTGTGTCCTGAGTTCCTTGCTAGTATCAATGTGAGGGTGGTGAGTACGTCAAACTTACTAATGTTCAATCAAAGTTGTAGTTGATCATCCATGGTATTTTCAGTGGAGATTCCATTGGCTATAAGTTAGATCAACTTATAGTCATGTCAGCATTATTTGATGAGGCGTCAAGAGTAGAGGAGAACTTCAGAGTCAGATCATAGGTGGTGAGGATATGCTGTGAAGACACAGTGTGCTACGACAAATTATAGTTCTCTAGATGGTGATGTAGTCAACAACCTCGTGTAGGGGTTACTTGCTCAAGATTTCGGCCAGTGAACTCTAGATCAGGACATCCCACCTTTTCAAGATAGACATCAGACACAGTGGTTAACTTGATGCTTCTTTCTGAGTTAACTTGGTGTTCCACCTTTCATGCTATGTCTATCTTGGAATCATCAATGTATAGTTGGAGTTTTTATTTACTTTTCATTTCAATAAGGACGTGCATGTTGCACACGTCCATTTAGTTTAGTCTTGTTTCGGTTAACTGATGGTAGTTTTCTAGTTAACTGTGTAGTTTCCTTTATTTAGGTTTAGCAATAAAATATTGCATGCTTGCAAGACTGTAGTTGACTCAAAGTGATTTTAGGGTTCCCTACACCTTTGATATCTATAAATAAGAGCTATTTTCTCATTTGTAATTAACTTTTGCACGTGATAGTAATATATGTTGTGCCACCTTGCTTGAAATATTGTTGTTCTATATTTGTTCATGAGCTTTTACTGTGATAATAAATGGTTGTGCCACCTTGCCTGAATGTTATTATTATGGTATTTGTTCATCTTAGTTAAATGGAGTTGCTAGTTTGATCATTTATTGTATGTGTGTCTCGCCAATGCAATTTTTTTTCCTAGTTTGCTATCTTATGTTATGTTTAATAGTTGTTCTTTCAATCTACACCTCAGATAGGGGTTCCTCCTCCTTGGAAATTTACTAATTAAGCTAATTGTTTGATGTCGTGCCTAATAAACTTCATTTCAGCCTATGCCTCAGATAGGGGTCCCTCCTCCTTGGAAATCCTATTGTAAATTTTATCATATAAAACATTCCTACTCCTTTTTCCTCATGCTCT
This sequence comes from Sequoia sempervirens, assembly GCA_007258455.2. Lineage (NCBI taxonomy): Eukaryota > Viridiplantae > Streptophyta > Pinopsida > Cupressales > Cupressaceae > Sequoia > Sequoia sempervirens. Next base: position 7,601 of record VDFB02359395.1, read on the forward strand.
ATTTTCTTGAGGAGATTGGATAGATTAAATTATTTAAGTTTAGTAGTAGTTAGGATCTACAAAACTAGAGAAAACCCTTAGCTGCAATGTTCTTGGTTTCCTTAACCTTGTGCCTCTTCCAGCTAAGTCGAAAAAGATGGGATTTAGAATACTTTATTTTTCACACATATCAGCACAAGAGGGAGCTTCCCCTCCTAATTTGAAGAGCAGTCATTACGCACTGTGCATAGTTGTTCGTACCAACTTGCACTCCAAAGGTGCTAATTGGTATGCTAACAAGATATATTTATGAAGGCTCTTCCTAAAGATACTTTTGAGTATCTCCAAGAGAAGTTAGGGGTTATTGTCCCTCCTTTCATAAACTAAGATGCATTTGGAGATGCATCAATCTGGTGGATTCATGGTTCTATCTTTTTAGACTGATGTTTTGGTGGCTACCCCTCAGGGGGAGTAGGTAGTTTTCAAGTGTTTTCATTGTGAGTATTATGTTTTAATGTCAAAGGAAGATTCAATGAACATACCTTTTTCCTTTTCCATTAATGTCAAAGGGGGAGAGAAAGCATGTGAAAAGGAGAAAAATCTAATGAGAGAAAGTAAGTAATGAAGAAGATGATCTTCTGAGGGGGAGAAACAAAAAGAAAAATCTTGAGAAGTATATTAAGATCTGGTATGGTGTCTTTGATGGTTTTTCACATCATGTGTTTCCATCAATGATAAGGGGGGGATTGTTGCAAGAATAGAGAAAGGAATGGAGGTGTTGTCATTGATGTCAACTAGTCAACTGGTTATCTACTAGTTGTTGTTGGTTGTATATGTTGAGGATATTGAGAAAATTTTATTAAAAGAAGATTGTAGGTATTCGGTTGTTGCTCTAGTATTTTCTCCTATGTTCATGTGGTTATGATACGTTGGTCATGATTGTGTAAGGTTGTTATATCCAAATGTTTTGTTGTTGGTTTGTTGTGAAGTTCGAGTTGTGTTCACCAGTTGTGAACTATGTTTCTTTATGTTCTGATTGAAGTTCGGGGAAAAGGTTGTTGGTATGGATTTCTCTTTGATGAAGTCTTTTGACTTGTGGTTCCAAAGTTAATATTTTTTTACTGCATTAAAGATATTTCTAGTTTCTAGAAGTTTTGAGCTTAATTTTTTTGTGTTTTACACTGGTTTGGTCGATCGCGTGTTAAGCACTATCTTTGAAGTTAATGAAGTGTGTTGAATCTACTTTTGGGTCTTGATGAAGCGTGTGTTTGGGTTGCCCTCATTCTAATTCCACCCTAGGATGTTTGGCACCGACCTAATTTGAATTTGAAGTTGGATGGACAACTTTGTATCTTCTTCAAGGTTGGAGAGAGTATAAATGCAGGATGAGCTAGTAATGAAAATCATACAAGAGAAAAGAAGGAAGATAAGTGAAAAAGTAGATATGAATTTGATGCTATTTGGAAAGTGTGTGTGAGTTGTGTGTCAGAGATCACTACAAATCTTTTAATGTTGAAATTCCAAATGCAGTGAGCAGAAGGCGAACTCTATCATTCGTGCAAGTTGATCAAGTAACTGTGGTGGAATCCTTTGTTGCATTGAGATTGTAGTCTCTCTATAGCAAGTCTTCTTTGTCTTCTTTGTATCTCTATGGCAGTGAGCCCTCTAGGTTGTAACCCTCTGGACAGTGAGTCTTTTTCTAATCGATTTTGATGTTCTCTATAGTGTGAGTTAATCTTCACCATGGTTTTTCCCTTATTGATATTTCCACGTAAATTTGGTGTTACTATGTTTATGTGTTGGATTTGAGTTTTTGCATTGGAATTTGATGATTAATCATTTAATCTGTTTTAAGTATTAGTTATGGTGATTGAATTAAAGGTTAAAATCTATGACAACTGATTCAACCCCCCTCTCATTTGTCCTATTCAACACTCATGACATGCTCATACATTTACATGTGTAGGTGTGTATTGTAAATTAGAAGATCATTTCACTATACTGTGTTTGTGTATAGAAAATTGCAAGTTTGAAGACACATGATGATTTTTAACACTCACTTGAAATGGTACAAAAAACACACTACATTTTGTAATGTGTGTGTTGCAAAATTATATGATCCTTTTAGTAATTCAAAAAACTACAATAAATATTCGCTTATATCAAAGAAAGAGAAATAACCATCAGTTAATCACTTATGTAAAATTTGGCATACAATGCATAGTTAATCATAATGTGTTATCTAAAAGAACCCTTTTTCAATCCTATTTCTCACGACCAGAATGAAAAGCATAGCCATTCCTAATCTGCTTAATCCCTTCACCTACAAAAAATTAGAAAAAACCAAAAAAAAATGTTATGAGAATTGTATGAGATGCTACCAATAAAAAACAATAGGAAAAAAAGGAAACTAAAATATAATAGTATACCAATAATGTATTTTTTGTACGTAAGAATTTGTAATATGTATATTTATTGATCTATAAAATTGAGAGGTTTCATATTGCACATGAATTTTTGCAAGCAAACAAAGAGAGAGATGATGCTATAAGTGGAGTTGAACAAATAAAGCCAAGAATTCTTGAAGTTAGCAATTCTATGGAAAAAATACAATTTGAAATGGATGATAAGGAAAAGGAAAAACCAGATACAATTGTAGAAAAAGAGAATCAGTTGGGTCAAGACATGAAAGTCTTATCTAAAAATGTAGACAATTTTTGCAAAGAATTTGTTAAAAGAAACATCTAAATTATCTAATCATAAATACACTCTCAAAGTTGGGCAAAAAGTAGCTGCAAAGGTACATAAAAGTATTCAAGAAATTCCAAACTCTATCTAAGAAAGGGATGTTGTTGTCTTAAGGGTTGATGAGGGAGCAGCTTATCGAAAGCTTGAAGTAAAAGACATAAAAAATAAGTTAAAAGATCATGAAAAGGAATAGTAGGGGGTGTTAAGAGGTAAGAGTAGTGGGGATGAGGAAAAACATATCGATGATCAATTTGTAGATGTAAAAGCAATAGTTGGAAGTGTTGAAAGTGAAGCAAAATAACCGAAGACTAAAATTAACCAATTAGAAAAGGAATTAAAAGACAAGAAGAAGTTGTCATGGTCAAAAGAAAAGGATCTTAACGTTCAGAGAGAGCTACAATCTAAAAGATAGGAAGTTGATAAAATAAAGACAATAATGGAAGTTTTTTCCTATGAAGAAGGGCACATGGAGACTTTAGAAAATGAGTGTTCCCAAGAATCTGACATGGTTTACAAGTTGAAGGACGATATCAAACTCCTCAAGGATCAATTAAGAAATGCTCAATTTACCTATAATGATCATGCAAAGCATTTTGATAGCTCAAAAGTCAAAGGTGTTGTTGCACAACTTATAAAGTTAAAGATGCCACAACAACAGCTACATCGAAGGTTGTTGCAGGAGGGAAGTTGTGTAATACGGTAGTGGATACAGAACAAACAAGAAAGCTACTACTTCAAATAGGACATCTACAAAGAAGAGTAACGATTATCCCTTTAAATAAAATCCAAGCCCATACCATTTCGTCAACAACTCAAACAACAACCAAATTGGTGGGAAATGGAAACACAAGGCTCACACTATCTCTTGTTGCATATGAAGATGAAATTGAAGCAACTATGCAATTTTTATTTTGTAGTACATTTGTTTGTAGAAATTTAGATACTGCAAAGAAGATTCCTTCTCATAGAGATATGTGATCTCCAATTGTAACTCTTGAAGGGGACATTTTCAGCCAAGTGGTCTTCTTACTGGTGGAAGTCACAAAAGAGGAGGTGAATTATTAAGGAAAATTCATGCATTGTCTAAGGCAGAGTCTCAATGTGTTATTCATCAAAACATGCTAGCAAGAATTGAAGCAGAAATTGCAACATTGTTGCCATTGGAAAATAGGCTTTCACATTTGAAATCTCACCTAGAGCTGAAGTCCTAAGATCTTTCTATTTTTTAAAATAGAGATAGAAAAATTGAGCACCATACATTGACTAAATTGGTTGCTATAATGGAAAAAGGGCTACAAGTGCCCAAGCTTGAAGCATTAACAAAAGATGAACATCAAAGTACTTGTGTTCCTCGACTTGTTTCCCTTCAAAAGGCAATGGAAGATTACAATTTCATTTTAAATATTAATATTTGAAAAATGTTAGAATAAAAATATGAAAGGTAAAAAAAATCATATTCTATGTAGAATTGGACGTTTCTTTAGTAACTAATTTTCAATAATCAATTATTCTTTTAGAATAAGGAGTCACGTACGAAGTGGGGGGAAAATTTAGTTTTAGGATAAGAGATTGGTAGCTAGGATTTTTTACAATGGTCATTGTACTAAGAGAAGGGAGAAGTCTGTCAACTTCCATTGTATTGGATAAATGAGGAGATGTTTGGAATCTGTGCATGTTTCATAAAATCATCTACTGAGATCCCACATTGTGTTTTTCAACCTGTAATTATTTAGTGCACTTTTTTACCATCATGTGAGGAAATTGAAACCCAAATTTTAGTGTACCTAAGAGTTATAAATTTTAAAGGTTCCTTTCATTACATTTGCAATGTCTAAATACCAAAATCTTTTCATTACAACCATACTCTCTATGTATAATTGGATTTTGGAAAATATTGTGTGCTATAAAACTTGCAACCCACATGCTCTTGTAAAACCCTCTACACGAAACAACCCAATTAGTTAGTCAACCCTCAACTCAATCTAGTTACTTTTATGTACCCCCCACGCTACAACACCACCCTGAACTCTACACCCTTGAGCATTGAACAATAATTGAGAAGTCACAACCCACTATGTTTTTCAACCTACAAATATTTTGTGTATTTTTTGTTCCAATCACATGAAGATATTGAAATGCAATGTTTACTCAAACTAAGGGTTATAAAAAATGAAGGTGAACTTCAATTCATTGTTACTATCTATAGAATAGAAAGTGCTCATTGCAGTTAGTCATTTCAGTGTCATACAAATTATTTGTGTTTGTGCATTTATCAAACATCCAGAGATACCATTGAACACCATAATTGATTAGAATGTATATACACAACATTTACTACTATACATGTTTTCATTTATGTAATAAATAAAGATTGCATGTGTTTACATTTGTAAGTGAGTTGACATAAATAATAAGACTTAAGGTGGCATTGCCTACCATTATTTGATGGCATTTGACATTGTTTATAATGAAATTTTACATGGCAACAAAAAGTGCCATATGAAATCTACAAGAACATAGTCTTTTCTTTTTTTTTAATTAAGAGCGGTAAACACTTTTGACCCAGAACTATGAACCGGTGAGGTCACAAATGCGGGGACCTCGTCCCTAATATAATTTGTTAAAAATTACACCATAATGGGGCTCGAACCTTAATGGAAATAATAACAATACAACTTAACAATTGCACCATGCCACTATTGGAAGAAGACCGTACTCTTCAAACATACCAAATAATGTAATTCTACACCATAATTGTTCAATAATTACATTATCAAAGATCGAATACAAAATGACTATTCTCAGCATCTCTCATCCTCTCCTATAGTGCATTTTATGTGCAATTGAGGAGACACTTAGATAAAATCTTATAGGTTTCTTTGGGTCCTTGGCACTGATGGTGGGGTGATTCCATTTGTACGGATCATCATTGTTGTGTGTGTAACCAGAGGGTTTCAAGAAGCCTGTGCTTTGACCTTGGAACTTTCAACACCTTCAGCCTGTAGCAAACCCATCAATATAAATGACTATGTTCAAAAATTAACATATGGATGGAAAAAAATATAAGGTACTATGATAAATACAAAATAAAATCATGTATATGTACTTATGGAAGAAAAATTCAATTGGAAATAGATGATAAGGAAAAAGAAAAATTAGATCTAAGTGCAGAAAAAGAGAATTAGTTGGGTGGAGAGATGAAAGTCTTATTTGAAAATGCATACAACTTTTGTAACAAACTTGTCCAAAGAAATAGTTGTTGCAAGTATGAAGGTGTTGTCATTGATTTCAATAGGTCAACAGGGTGGTGTTGTCATTAATCTCCACTATGTGTTGAAGAAGTTTGTTGCAGGTTGTGCATGTGTAGTTGAGATATTGAGGAAGTGTTGTGAGTACATGGAGCTATCTTTGTGTTGTTGTATTTGGAGATGTGTTGGAATGAAGTAATGTGCTAAATGACTTCTCTATTACTTGGGTTCCAAGTGCTTTTGAGAAAATTTGATAAACAAAGTAAACAGTGTTGTACAAGTGTTCAGAGCATACTCCAGGATGTGCTCTAGGTTTCTTCAATGTTGATTCTATACCTATGTGGATCTGATATATAGTTCAAGGTTGTTAGTAGGTGATATATCCAAAATTTTGGTTTTTGCATTGTTGTGCAATGTGAGATATTTTCACTAGTATGTGAACTAGTTTTTTAGTAGTATTTTTGTGGTCTAGAAGAAATGTAGTGTTTCTCTGTAGTTTGGCTCTAGGTTGTGTGGATTTGGGAAGTTTCTTATAATGTTTATATCCTTCAGGATTCAAGGTTTCACTTGATTTGGTACAATGCAGTGTGTGTTTCATGCATTAGTGTGCAAATAAGGTTAGCTGTATGTTCAGGGTTGAAGTATTTCTATGATGTGAGCTTGGATGAAGTCTTTGTTGGATCCCAAGTGGTTCATGGATTATTCTAGATTGTGTTCAAGTGAATTTTTTTGTCTGAAATTTTGATATTGATTTAAGGAATCATGTACTTAATGTTTTATGGTGTTTGCACGGGTATTGGTTGACCTTGTGTTAACACTACATGTGAAGATTATGAAAGCATGTTGAGGTGTGTTAGAATCTATTTAGGTCCTAATTAAGGATTTATATAGGTCACCTTCATTCCTATCCACCACGGGAATGTTTTGGTGCCGACCTTATTTGAAATTTTAAATGTAACTATTAGCTCTCGACCTTGGAAAAGGTTTTCAAGGTTGAGGTTGATATAAATAAGAGTGGTGTTGTTGTAAGATGCAAGAAAGAGGTGATATAAATGCAAGATCAATGTGAGTGATGAGTATGATGTGAAATTGAGTAGAGTAGTGTGAAATTCAAAGTGTTGGATTCCCAAAGGCAGTGATCTAAAGGTATCTGCAATCATTCATGTAAGGCTACGGAAGTATTGGAGCATTTATGGTGAATTTCATATTTCATTGAGATTTCATTATCTGTGTAACATTTTTCATCTATCTTCTTTGTTTCTTTCTGTGGCTGTGAGCCTTTTTGGATAGTGTATCTTATTCTAGTAGTGATCCCTTGTACCAATTTTACAATTACTTATATTGTGAGCTAATCCTCATTGTGGTTTTTCCCTCATTGGGTTTTCCACATAAATCTGGTGTCCTCTTGTGTATGGTATTGTAATTTCAGTTTTTGTTATCTGCATTTCATGATTAATCACTTTAACAGAATAAGGTTTAATGAATGCATGTGGATCTAATTATTGTTGATGGTTTTGATGTTTTAATTTGCTATAACTGATTCACCCTCCCTCTTAGTTGTCTTTTTCATTCAATAATGGGTATTAGAGCAAGGTTCCTTGGAGAAGAGCTTAACTGCTTGAGGTAGATCCGAGGTGGTGAGCAAGTTAGATTGCCCTAGATTTGATGGAATAGATTATGCATTTTGGAAGAAAAATATGGAAGGATATCTGGAATGTCAGGGATTTGAGATTGAAATGGCAATAAAGGCTCCATATGTTGCACCTCAGAATGGTCCAAGCACAAGTGATGAGATCAAGGCACATGAGGTAAATTCTAAGGAAAAATTTATTTTGACAAATAGTCTTTCAAATTTTGAATTGCTTAAAGTTATGAATCTTAAGAGTGCTAAAGAAGTTTGGGATAAGCTAGAAAGCATTTATGAATGATATGATAAGGTCAAACAAACAAATTTGTAGAATTTGAAGGCACAATTTGAGACCATGTGAATGTCTAAAGATGAAATAATTACAACCTACATGTAGATGGCTGATGAGCCAATAACTACTACGAGAGGTCTTGGTGCACAAGTCAAAGAACCTAGGGTGGTAAAGAAAGTTCTTAGAACTCTTCTTGATTCATACAGTGAAAATGTCATGTCCCCAAATTAGAGGTATATTAAATTAATTATTTATTAAGTTATTCCAATAAAATATAATATCAAAAGGGATGACTTATTATTTAATTAATTCAATAATAAAGTGACTTAAGTGACTTAAAAATAAAATAATAAAATAATAAAATTCACTTGAGGAATAAAATAATATTCTTCTAGAAGCTTCTTGAAAAGGCATTGAGAAATATATTTAAGAAGTTGTTGGCTAAGCATCTGAGAAAACTTGATTTGGAATTCATTACTCATTACCTACGTGGTAAGAAGCTAAAGCTTGAATTCTCTACTCACTCGAGGGTTTGAAGAATCTATATTTCCAGGTTCGGTTGTGAAAGATCAACCCTAGCTAGAGTTGAGAAATCCATACAGGGTTTCTATAGGTGCTTAATCAGAGATATCTGAGAGGTGCAATAGATGATGCATTATTTCCCTAGCTGAATCGTTGAGATAGCTGGTTTATTATCTCATCATCATCGTTGCAGCAGCTGGTTTATTGTTGCAAATACTATTTCATTTGGTACAGCAGCTGATGTATTGTTGTGATCAACATTATTGAAAGGAGGAGATATTTCCAGTCTTCTTCATTGGAATCAAATTTAGTGGCCTTTGGCCCAATTTGGAGAAACAAAGGGAAAATTGATTTGGTAATGCTTTTAGATTTTGGAGAATACAATTTGCAAGATTTAACAAGATTATATTCTATTAAGAAGAAATGTGTTTTCATCACTGGGCCGCTTCCATAAAAGGGATGAATATTTTAGATAAGTTTGATTTGGGTTTGGAGTCCTTATTTCATTTTGAAGAAATCATTGGCATTGGAAGTGATTCAATTACTACTGGAGATTACTAATAGATTGGGAATAAGATAAGGAACTGCTCACTCAGCAAAAGGAAAATTAAGTAGTCAAAAGAGACAAATCAAACAAGCCAAGATTGATGATTTGAAGGAGGTCATCTTATTCAGTAAAGACAAAATTGTCAAAGCCGATAGGACGAATGGTATGGACAAGTAATCAAAACTATATTTTTTGATAGCCATCTTCTATAGTGGAGACATATTCCCAAAGATACAAAAAGGTGAAGCAACTTCAATGAAAATATCGAGCCTTGGGAAGAATGAATATAATTAGTATGCATAGCAATAATAAGAATCTAATATTATTTTTTTGCCATTGAAGAATTTGATGTCAGCTAACTAAAGAAAGATGACTTAGGAGGAAACTATCATCGAGTTGAAGATATTCATCTCTATCACTGCCTAATGTTTTATGGGAATTGAATAGTGTGAATGAAAAATGACAAGTAAAGTTGGGAGCAGCTTTAAAATAAGGCTTCATCAATCTTTGAGAAAAGGAAAACTATATCGAGCGTCATTAGAGGTTGACATTCACTTGAAGAAGTCGTGGCAGGTTTGAAATAAGAGGAACAAGCATCCATCAAATGGTCATTTGCAACAACCAAGTTCCTTTATCATCAAATAGACTAGAGTATTTCAGCATTTTCAGTATTGTAAATCATTAAATAAACTGTATTTGTAATTTCATTGGTTTCATTCAAGACAACTTTGAATTGGTCATTGCATATAAGAAAATCTTGGTCTCATTGGTCAACTGTCACACAGTAAATCAACATTCTAATATTTGCATCTTATGATAGTTGCTTCAGTCTATATTAGCATTGTCAATAGATTTGAAAGTGACACCATTGTAGCAAACTCAGTTGTAAAAGCATTTCAAATTAGTATGTTGAATCAAAGGAGCTTGGGAGTTATTTACAAATTGTTTGTAAAAAATCCTAGAGTGTTGTAACTACAACTTTACAATTAGTTTAGTCATACCAGTGCATTGGAAAGTCATATATACACTTGCATTGCTTTGAAGAACATTGATGAGTCATTAGAAATTGTCTATTTGCATATTCATCATCATTCGCAATCAGAGAATGCAAAATAAACATCAAAACAACATTACATAACAAGTTTTTGACAATATGTTCAAGAGATAAAAAGTGAAAATTTAAATCAAAATTAGCAAGGGACATTACAGCAGATTGGTCATTTCCATTGAAACTACTCCTCACTTTCTTTCCAAATTGACAATTCTTGAAAACAACATTAATAGGCTTTTTTATTCTTGGTAGGTCTCTTACTGCACAAACTAAATTGATTTTAACCAATTTATCAAAGTTAATATGACACACCCTTTGGTTCCATAACCAACTATCATTAATCTAAGAGATAAATCAATGACCATCAACACCCTTGAGCTGATAGATATTTCCATCTATCCTCTTACTAGCAACAATCATAGTTCCGGACCCTTTTTTGATCTCACATGTTTCATATTTAAACATAAGATTATATCCTTTGCTACACATTTTTCCAACACTCAAAAGATTATTTCTTAAGCCCTTAACATAGTAAACATCTTCATTATTATGCTTTCCATCAAAACTGATTGAACCTATTCCACAAATCTTAGCTCCTGAATCATCTCCAAATTTAACTAATCCTCCATCATACTTTTCAAGTTTAACAAACTTAATTTTGTCTCTAGTCATGTGATTAGAGAAGCCACTTTCAACAACCCAGTAGTTATTATCATGTTTAACATGAAAAGTAGAAACTAGGGGAGAGGACCCATTAGGTGTGCACCCTAACTTCACGCTTCTAATTATCCTATGTGGAAATTTCAAATCACTCCCAATTTTTTACAGCAACTTACTTGGCAAGTCCCCTACTTATAAATAAGGTTTTAGGGCCACACCATCAAAAATGATGCCACATTAGGATGCTTTTTGTCAAGGTGTCCAAAAAGGCCCCAAAAAAAAGTGATACCAATACTTGTGCATTCACAACATGTTTTATTGAGAGCTGATGTGGAATAACATGATTGGTTGCTTTTTAGATCAAAGGAATACATTTTATTTAATTATTTGTAGTCATCATCAACACTAACAACTTTAAAGTCACAACTATTGGTCCAATATTGATAAAAATATTGTGCATTATATAAAAAACAACTATCACAACTATTGAAGCATGCTCAGGAACTGCGTCCTCTCCCCTAGTGTACCTTCAATCCTTTCTTTCTTCTTTGGAACACTTTCCTTCATATAGCTTTCAGAGTTAGCAGAAGTAGATTCATCTTTTAAAGCCAAGAATAAGCATTCATTCTCATCATCTCCATAATTTGATTCATCATCAGAAATACTAGCATCTTCTTTAAAATAGTAACTTCTTTTAATCATCTTTCCTTTATTATCCATACTTTTATTTTTCACAGCTCTGTTTGCACATCTTGAAGAATAATGACCTATATTTCCATAGCTAAAACATTTGAAAGGTAGTTTACCTTTGTACTTACCAGTTCCCTTTTTCATCCTTCTTACAAAGTTAGCTTCCACATCATCAAGATCTTCTCCCTATGAATCTTTAATCTTTTCTGATTTTTCAGCCTTGAAAGCAATCTCTATTTTTGTACCATTCTTCAAACCAAGTTTTCTCATTTCAAATGAAGTTTGTGTACAAATCAACTAATCTCTAGAATAAGTATTAGAAATTAGATACATTTTTTGTAATGTCCCTTGCTAATTTTGATGTAAATTTTCACTTTTTAGCTCTTGGACATTTCATCAAACACTTGTTATGCAATGTTGTTGTCATATTTCTTTTGTATTATCTAATTTTGAATGATGATGAATATGCAAATAGAAAATTTCTAATGATTCATCAATGTTATTCAAAGCAATGCAAGTGTATATCTGACTTTCCAATGCACTGGTATGACTAAACTAATTGTAAACTTGCAATTACAACACTAGGAATTTTTACAAACAGTTTGTAAACAACTCCCAAGTTCTTTTGATTTGGCATTGCTAATTTGAAATGCTTTTACAACTGAGTTTTCTACAATGGTGTCACTTTCAGATCTACTGACAATGCTAATATACATTGATGCAACTATCATAAGATTCCAATATTACAATGTTGATTTACTGTGTGACAGTCGACCAATGAGACCAAGATTTTCTTATATGCAATGACCAATTCAAAGTTGTCTTCACTGAAACAAATGAAATTACAAATGTAGTTTACCCAATGATTTACAATACTGAAAAAGTTGAAATACTCTAATCTATTTGATGATAAAGGAACCTGGTTGTTGCCGATGACCATTTGATGGATGCTTGTTCCTCTTATTTCTAACCTGCCACAACTTCTTCAAGTGAATGTCGACGTCCAATGATGCTCGATATAGTTTTCCTTCGCTCAAATATTGACGAAGCCTTATTTCAAAGCTACTCCTGATTGCTTTACTTGTCATTTTTCATTCACACTATTCAATTCCCATCAAACATTATGCAACAACAAAGATGAATATCTTCAGCCCGATGATAGTTGCCTCCTAAGTTATCTTTCTTTAGTTAGCTGAAATTGAACACTTCAATAGCGGAAAAATAATATCATATTCTTATTGTCACTATGCATACTAATTATATTCGTTCTTCCCAAGGCTCGATATTTTTATTGAAGTCAATTCACCTTTTTGTATCTTCTTTGGGAATACGTCTCCACTATAGAAGATGGCTATCACAAAATATAGTTTCAATTACTTGTCCATACCATTCATCCTATCGACTCTAACAATTTTTTCTTTACTGAATAAGATGACCTCCTTCAAACCGTCAATCTTTCCTTGTTCAATTTGTCTCTTTTGAATGCTTAATTTTCCTTTTGCTGAGTGAGCTGCTCTTTATCTTATTCCCAATCTATCAGTAATCTCCAACAGTAATCAAATCACTTCCAATGACAAAAATTTCTTCAAAATGAAATAAGGACTCCAAACCCAAATTAAACTTATCTAAAATATTTGTCCCTTTTATGGAAGCGGCCCAGTGATGAAAATAAACTTATTCTCCATAGAATATAATCTTGTTAAAGCCTGCAAATCGTATACTCCAAAATCTAAAATCATTACAAAATCAATTTTCTCTTTGCTTCTCCAAATTTGGCCAAAGGCCACTAAATTTGATTCCAATAAAGAAGACTAGAAATATCTCCTCCTCTCAAGAATGTTGATCACAGAAATACATCAACTACTATACCATATGAAATAATCTTTGCAACAATAAACTAGTAGCTGCAATGATGATGATGAGATAATAAACCAGCTATCTCAACTATCCAGCTAGGGCAATAATACATCAGCTATTGCACCTCTCAAATATCTTCGATTAAGCACTAGTAGAAACCCTATATGGATTTCTCAAATCCAGCTAGGGTTGATCTTTCACAACCAAACCTAGCACTCTAGATTCTTCAAACCCTTGAGCGAGTAAAGCATTCAAGCTTTAGCTTCTTACCACACAGGTAATGAGTAATGAATTCCAAATCAAGTTTTCTCAAATGCTTAGCCAACAACTTCTTAAATAGATTTCTCAATTCCTTTGATCATAGAAATACATCAGTTGCTATACCAAATGAAATAATATTTGCAACAATAAGCCAACTATTGCAATGATGATGATGAGATAATAAACTAGCTATCTCAACTATTCAGCTAGGGCAATAATACATCAACTATTGCACCTCTCAGATATCTTTGATTAAGCACATGTAGAAACCCTGTATGGATTTCTCAACTCCAACTAGGGTTGATCTTTCACAACCGAACCTAGCACTTTAGATTCTTCAAACCCTCAAGCGAGTAAAGCATTCAAGCTTCAACTTCTTACCATGCAAGAAATGAGTATTGAATTCTAAATCAATTCTGCTCAAATGCTTAGCCAACAACTTCTTAAATAGATTTCTCAATGCCTTTTCAAAAAGCTTCTAGAAGAATATTATTTTATTCCTCAAGTGACTTTTATTATTTTATTACTTTATTTTTAAGTCACTTTATTATTAAATTAATTAAATAATAAGTCATCCCTTTTGATATTATATTTTATTGGAATAACTTAATAAATAATTAATTTAATATACCTCTAATTCGGGGACATGACAGTCCTCCCTTCCCAAAGATTTTTTTCCCTCAAGCAATCCACAATTGCCAATCCAACTCAACTGCCACATCATTTGATCCCTGAATTTCAACTCATTTGTTCCTATCCACCAACCACCTAGATCCAAAATGATCCTGAGAAGAACTCCAACCAACATCCATTGAATATAGTTGAAGCTCCTATCATTGTGAAGTCCTATCAATCTATGAGGCCAACTATCCAACAAGATAACTCCTGGATCCCAAACCTATATATTTTCCCCACCATGCTAACTCCAAGTACTATAATAATAATCCTCATGCATCCAAACTCTGAAAAAACAATCTCCACCCCGATCACATGAACAAGCTGGAAATCCCTCCATCTCATCACCAATGGACTTTCGTTGTGCCACTTTGATAACCCCAATAATCCAATCGAACCAAATCTCAAGCTCCTTCTTATGAGATTTACAAGATTTGGATTCATCACCTGCAGTAAAAGATATACCATACCAGAGTGAACCTGAACTCCTGTTCTTCAACCCACCTCTATGTGTAAACAATGACATGGTCAAATCTTGAACATGTGGGTTGAAGGTAAACTAATAATCACACCTCATAATGCAATCAAGGTGAAACTCCCCTGACTGCACCAATGGAAAACATGAATGGTCAATTATACTCCATCCTATACTGCCATCATCAAAATAAGACTCACAACTCAAGACAGGATGAGTTGGTCTTACAGAAACAACATCAAGACCTCTCCCACAAGGTAACTGCAAGTGTCCTATATGACTTTTAGGAGTGAGAAGAGTACCATCATGAGTACCATCTATTTCCTAGAAAGAGGTTGGAATAATATCCAAGTTCAACATGCAAGACCCAGAGGGAACCATCTTCTAATTAAACTACCCCATGACAGCCTCCAAAGTATCAAAGAAGAGGCTAGTCAAATCTCCCTTAACACATGAACCTGCAGCCAAGACTGATGTGTATGTATCCTCCAAAATCCAATCCACACCAAGAGGTCTCATTTGGATGTGAATAATTCCAATCATAGGTGCATCTAGACACATCTACCAACATCTGATAAGCTATTGACATGAATTAGAACAACACCCTGTATCTTGTGAATCAAGTCCATGATGGAGCAAATAGTAATCTCTTCTACCCATAGATGAGAAGAACTCATCATCACTCCATCCTCTAACTCCAAAGTGACCATCCCAAACACTCCTCTCCATACCAACAGTTTTTTCCTTGATAGTGTCACCTAACAAAACTCCATCCAACAACAGAGGATAGCCATCAACCAATGAAGTGGGAGGAAAAATCCATGAAGATGGTGTTGGAGTACTACTGTTGATATGCCTATCTCCAAACCATCGACTAAAATCCACCAGAAACTCAAGAATGCATCTATCACCTATTGATTCCTCTTGCCTAACCATCACAAGAGGCACTACATCTGAATCCTAAGTGTGAATGCTACAAAATCTCACACTGTTATCCACATCCGGTGCCCTAGCTGCCATCGATGAATTATTCTCTTTTGAACATGATGTACATCTAGCCAATCTCAACTCTAAACAAAGATCATCAACATGTCTCTTAGGTTTTTGAAAAGCCAACTGAGTACTCCTCAAGGAATCACTAGTGACCATAATCTCGTGAGTAAGCTTATCTACTTCATCTTCTTTCCTTCTCTGAGCATCTAAATAGACCTTAGCAAGGTTGAGAAGGTGACCATGGTCTGAAAGAAGGTCCAAATAGTTTGTATTCAATGTTCCCATGCCTTCTTTTATTTCCTGCAAGCAATCATGAGAAGAATCTACTTCAATTCCCTTTCATCTTCTCTCAAACTGAACCATCCAAAGGTGATTTTCAATCAACTTGTGCATCTTATCATGATGAGACAATGCTTCCACAATCCAATCCTCATTCACCTTCAACTAGTTCTTCAAAGTGTGTGGACTATGGGATGTTTGATTAACTTGTTCTTCACATGAATAGGCATTTAATTTTGCTTGAAATTCTTTTTTTGCAAAGTCTTGTACGCTTTCATTCTGAACTAGAATTAGGGCAGTGCTAATCCCATTTGCAAAATCATCATCAATTCCCTAATTAGGTGTCACTACACAAGAGGGCTCCAATTTTTCTTTGACTTCATCATCCCACACAATCTAATCACTAGATGATGGCATGTTATTCTCCCAAAGAGAAGGTGGAACCTGTAAACCAAATGAGGTCATCTTCTTCTCAACACCTTTGTCCATTTTTCTCTCCTTAGGATCAGGTGTATGTTGGTCACTAACTGCTGAAAATTCATCATAGAGACTCTTAGATGTTTCACTTGTAGTTACATCATGTTTCTCCTTCTTTTATTTTTAATGTATACCAATTTAAACAGGCTTCCAATGTTTGTTTTGATCTTCATTGTGAGAGCTTGAGTTTTTCAAATTCTTTCAACATGTCTTACATACTTGGTTGCTCAGATGTCTTTGGAATTCTTTTTTGCTTGTGATAATATTTATTATCCATGATTGACTAGCTAGCTGCCCACACTAAAATTCAACCAACTAATTTTCCCCAACAGGCTGGGAAGATCCAAGCTCTGATACCACTGTAATGTCCCTTGCTAATTTTGATGTAAATTTTCATTTTTAGCTCTTGGAAATTTCATCAAACACTTGTTATGCAATGTTTATTTTATGTTTCTTTTGTATTCTCTAATTGTGAATGATGATGAATATGCAAGTAGATTATTTCTAATGATTCATCAATGTTCTTCAAAGAAATCCAAGTGTATATATGACTTTCCAATGCAATGGTATGACTAAACTAATTGTAAAGTTGCAGTTACAATACTCTAGGAATTTTTACAAACAGTTTGTAAACAACTCCAAAGCTCCTCTGATTTGACATTGCTAATTTTAAATGCTTTTACAACTGAGTTTTCTACAATGGTGTCACTTTTAGATCTATTGATAGTGCTAATATAGACTGATGCAACTATCATATGATATCAATATTTTAATGTTGATTTACTGTGTGAAAGTCAGCCAATGAGACCAAGATTTTCTTATATGCAATGACCAATTCAAAGTTGTCTTGATTGAAACCAATGAAATTCCAAATACAGTTTATCCATTGATTTACAATACTAATTTTTTTGAAATACTCTAATATATTTTATGATAAAGGAACCTAGTTGTTGCAGATGACCATTCGATGGATGCTTGTTCCTCTTATTTCTAACTTGCCATGAATTCTTCAAGTGAATTTCAACCTCCAATTATGCTCAATATAGTTTTCCTTCACTCAAAGATTGATGAAGCCTTATTTTAAAGCTGCTTCTGATTGCTTTACTTGTTGTTTTTCATTCACAATATTCAATTCCCGTCAAACATTAGGCAGCGACAGAGATGAATATCTTCAACACAATGATAGTCACCTCCTATGTCATCTTTCTTCAATTAGTTGACATCGAACTCTTCAACAATGGAAAAATAATATCATATTCTTATTGTCACTATGCATACTAATTATATTTGTTCTTCCCAAGGCCCAATATTTTTATTGAAGTCACTTCATCTTTTTTTATCTTCTTTGGGAATACGTCTCCACTATAGAAGACAACTATCACAAAATATAGTTTCGATTACTTTTCCATACCATTCATCCTATCAGCTCTGACAATTTTTTCTTTACTGAATAAGATGACCTCCTTCAAACCGTCAATCTTGGCTTGTTCAATTTGTCTCTTTTGACTACTTAATTTGCCTTTTGTTGAGTGAGTTGCTCCTTGTCTTATTCCCAATCTATCAGTAATCTTCAGCAATAATCGAATCACTTCCAATGGAAATGATTTCTTCAAAATGAAATAAGGACTCCAAACCCAAACTGAACTTATCTGAAATATTTGTCCCTTTTATGGAATTAGCCCAGTGATGAAAATAGACTTATTCTCCATAGAATATAATCTTGTTAAAGCCTGCAAATTGTATTCTCCAAAATCTAAAATCATTACCAAATCGATTTTCTCTTTGTTTCTCCAAATTTGGCCAAAGGCCACTAAATTTGATTCCAATGAAGAAGAATAGAAATATCTCCTCCTAATCTCAAGAATGTTGATCACAGAAATACATCAGTTATTGTACCAAATGAAATAATCTTTGCAACAATAAACCAGCAGCTGCAACGATGATGATAAGATAATAAACTAGCTATCTCAACTATCCAGCTAGGGTAGTAATACATCAGCTATTGCACCTCTCAAATATCTTAGATTAAGCACTTGTAGAAACACTATATGGATTTCTCAACTCCAACTAGGGTTGATCTTTCACAACCAAACCTAGCACTCTAAAGTCTTTATACCCTGGAGCGAGTAAAGCATTCAATCTTCAACTTCTTACCACACAGGTAATGAGTAATGAATTCCAAATCAAGTATGCTCAAATGCTTAGCCAACAACTTCTTAAATGGATTTCTCAATGCATTTGATCACAACAATACATCAGTTGCTATACCAAATGAAATAATCTTTGCAACAATAAGCCAACTATTGCAATGATGATGATGAGATAATAAACTATCTCAACTATTCAGCTAGGGCAATAATACATCAACTATTGCACCTCTCAGATATTTCCGATTAAGCGCCTATAGAAACCCTGTATGGATTTCTCAACTCCAGCTAGGGTTGATCTTTCACAACCGAACCTCAAACTCTAGAGTCTTCAAACCCTCAAGGAAGTAAAAAATTCAAGCTTCAGCTTCTTACCACGCAAGTAATGAGTATTGAATTCCAAATCCAGTCTGCTCAAATCCTTATCCAATAGCTTCTTAAATAAATTTCTCAATGCCTTTTCAAGAAGCTTCTATAAGAATATTATTTTATTTCTCAAGTGACTTTTATTATTTTATTACTCTATTTTTAAGTCACTTTATTATTAAATTAATTAAATAATAAGTCATCCCTTTTGATCTTATATTTTATTGGAATAACTTAATAAATAATTAATTTAATATACCTCCAATTCAGGGACATGGCAGTCCTCCCTTCCCAAAGATTTCTTTCCCTCAAGCAATCTGCAATTGCCAATCCAACTCAATTGCCACATCATCTAATCCCCAAATGTCAACTCATTTTTGCCTATCCACCAACCATCTGGATCCCAAATGATCATGAGAAGAACTCCAACCAAAATCCACTGAATATAGTTGAAGCTCCTGTCACTATGAAGTCCTATCAATCTGTGAGGCCAACTATCCAAAAAGAGAACGCCTGGATCCTAGACCTGTATATCTTCCCCACCATGCCAACTCCAAGTACTACAATAATAATCCTCATGCATCCAAACTCTCCAAACACAATCTCCACCTAGATCACATGAACAAGCTGGAAGTCCCTCCATCTCAACACCAATGGACTTTCGTTGTGCCACTCTAATAACCCCTAGAATCCAATTGAACCAAATATCAAGTTCCTACTTATGAGATTTACAATATTTGGATTCATCACCTGAAGTTGAAGATATACCATACCAGAGTGAACCTGAACTCCTGTTCTTCAACCCACCTCTGTGTAAACAATGACATGGTCAAATCCTAAACATGTGGGTTGAAGGTAAACTGATGAGCACACCTCATAATGCAATCAAGGTGAAACTCCGTTGACTGCCCCAATGGAAAACCTCAACATTCAAGTATACTCCATCCTATACTACCATCATCAAAATAAGACTCACAACTCAAGACAAGATGAGTTGGTCTTACAGAAACAACATCAAGACCTCTCCCACAAGGTAACTGCAAGTGTCCTATCTAACTTTTGGGAGTGAGAAGAGTACTATCATGAGTTTCATCTACTTCCTAGAAAGAGGTTGGAATAATATCCAAGTTCAACGTGCAATACCCAAAGGGAACCATCTCCTTCTGATAAAACTATCCCATGTCAGCCTCCAAAGTACTGAAGAAGAGGTTGGTGCTCAAATCTCCCTTAACGCATGAACCTACAGCCAAGACTGATGTATCTGTATCCTTGACAATCCAATCCACACTAAGAGGTCTCTTGTGGATGTGAAAAATGCCAATCATAGGTGCATAAACACATATACCAACTTCTGATAAGCTGTTGACATGAATTAGAACAACACCTTGTATCTTTTGAATCAATTCCATGATGGAGCAAATAGTATCTCTTCTACCCATAGATGAGAAGAACTCATCATCACTCCATCCTCTAACTCCAAAGTGACCATCCCAATCACTCCTCTCCATGCCAACAGTTGTTGCCCTCATAGTGTCATCTGACAAAACTCCATCCAACAATAGAGGACAACCATCAACCAATGAAGTAGGAGGAAAAATCCATGAAGATGGTGTTGGAGTACCACTATTGATATGCCTATCTCCAAACCATCGAATAAAATCCACCAGAAACTCAAGCATGCATCTATCACCTATTGATTCCTCTTGCCTAACCATCACAAGAGGCACTACATCTAAATAATGAGTGTGAATGCTAGAAAACCCCACACTGCTATCCACATCCTGTGCCCTAGCTACCATAGATGATTGGTTCTCTTTTGAACATGATGTACATCTAGCCAAGCTCAGCTCTAAGAAAAGCTCATAAAAATGTCTCTCAAAATCCTAAAGAGCCAACTAAATACTCCTCAAGGAATCACTGGTGACCATAAGCTCGTGAGTAAGCTTATCTACTTCATCTTATTTCCTTCTTTGAGCATTTGAATAGACCTTAGAGAGGTTGAGAAGGTGATCACAATCTGAAAGAAGGTGCAAATAGTTTGTCTTCAATGTTCCCATACCTTCTTTGATTTCCTACAAGCAATCATGAGAAGACTCTGCTTCAATTCCCTTTCGTCTTCTTTCTAACTAAACCATCCAAAGGTGATTTTCAATAAACTGGTGCATCTTATCATGATGAGACAATGCTGCCACATTCCCATCCTCATTCACCTTCAACTAGTTCTTCAAATTTTGTGGACTATGGGATGTTTGATTAACTTATTCTTCACATGAATAAACATCCAATTCTGCTTGAAATTCTTTTTCCGCAAAGTATTGTATGCTTTCATTCTAAATTGGAATTAGGGCAGCACTTATCCCATTTGTAAAATCATCATCAATGCCCTAATTAGGTGTCACTACACAAGAGGGATCCATTTGTTCTTTGAGTTCATCATCCCACAAAATTGAATCACTAGATGATGGCATGTTATTCTCCCAAAGAGAAGGTGGAACCTATAAACCAAATGAGGTCATCTCCTACTCAACACCTTTGTCCATTCTACTCTCCTTAGGATCAGGTGTATGTTGGTCACTAACTACTGAAAATTCATCATAAGACTCTTAGATGTTTCACTTGTAGATACATCATGTTTCTCCTTCTTTTTGTTTTGTAATGTATACCAATTTAAATAGGGTTCCAATGTCTGTTTTATTCATCATTGTGAGAGCTTGATTTTTTCCAATTCTTTCAACATGTCTTCCATATTTGGTTGCTCAGATGTCTTAGGACTTCTTGTTTTCTTGTGATAATATTTATGATCCATGATTAACTAGCTAGCTTCCCACACTGAAATTCAATCAACTAATTTTCCCCAACAGGCTGGCAAGATCCAAGCTCTGATACCACTGTAATTTCCCTTGCTAATTCTAATGTAAATTTTCACTTTTTAGCTCTTGGAAATTTCGTTAGACACTTGTTATGCAATGTTGTTTTGATGTTTCTTTTGTATTCTCTAATTGTGAATGATGATGAATATGAAAGTAGATGATTTATAATGATTCATCAATGTTCTTCAAAGCTATGCAAGTGTATATCTAACTTTCCAATGTAATGGTATGACTAAACTAATTGTAAAGTTCCAGTTACAACACTCTCAAATATTTTACAAATAGTTTGTAAACAACTCCCAAGCTCCTTTTATTTGACATTGCTAATTTTAAATGCTTTTAAAACTGAGTTTGCTACAATGGTGTCACTTTTAGATCTATTGATAGTGCTAATATAGATAAATGCAACTGTCATAAGATGCCAATATTACAATGTTTATTTGTTGTGTGAAAGTCAACCAATGAGACCAAGATTTTCTTATATGCAATGACCAATTCGAAGTTGTCTTGACTGAAACCAATGAAATTACAAATGTAGTTTATCCAATGATTTACAATACTAAAAATAATAAAATACTCTAATCTATTTGATGATAAAGGAACTCGGTTGTTGCAGATGAACATTTGATGGATGCTTGTTCCTCTTATTTCTTACCTACCACGACTTCTTCAAGTGGATGTCAACCTCCAATTATTCTCGATATAGTTTTCCTTCACTCAAAGATTGATGAAGCCTTATTTTAAAGCTACTCCTAATTGCTTTACTTGTCATTTTTCATTCACACTATTCAATTCCTGTCAAACATTAGGCAACAACAGAGATGAATATCTTCAGCCCGATGATAGTCGCCTCCTAAGTTGTCTTTCTTTAGTTAGTTGACATTGAACTCTTCAACAGCGGCAAAATAATATCAAATTATTATTGTCGCTATGCATACTAATTATATTTGTTCTTCCCAAGGCCCAATATTTTTATTGAAGTCACTTCACCTTTTTGTATCTTCTTTGGGAATACGTCCACTATAGAAGATGACTATCACAAAATATAGTTTTGATTACTTTTCCATACCATTCATCCTATCAACTCTGACAATTTTGTCTTTATTGAATAAGATGACCTCCTTCAAACCGTCAATCTTGGCTTGTTTGATTTGTCTCTTTTGACTACTTAATTTTCCTTTTTTTAAGTGAGTTGCTCCTTGTCTTATTCCTAATCCATTAGTAATCTCTAGTAGTAATTGAATCACTTCCAATGACAGTGATTTCTTCAAAATGAAATAAGGACTTCAAACCCAAATCGAACTTATATGAAATATTCATCCCTTTTATGGAAGCAGCCCAGTGATGAAAATAAACTTATTCTCCATAGAATATAATCTTGTTAAAGCCTACAAATCATATTCTCCAAAATATAAAATCATTACCAAATCAATTTTCTCTTTGTTTCTCCAAATTTGGCCAAAGGCCACTAAATTTGATTCCAATGAAGAAGACTAGAAATATCTCCTCCTCTCAAGAATGTTGATCACAACAATACATCAATTGTTGTACCAAATGAAATAATATTTGCAACAATAAACCAATAGTTGCAACGATGATGATGGGATAATAAACCAACTATCTCAACTATTTAGCTAGGGCAATAATACATCAACTATTGCACCTCTCAGAATTAAGCACCTATAGAAACCTTGTATGGATTTCTCAACTCCAACTAGGGTTTATCTTTCACAACCAAACATGGCACTCTAGAGTCTTCAAACCCTCAAGTGAGTAAAGCATTCAAGCTTTAGCTTCTTAGCACGCAAGTAATGAGTAATGAATTCCAAATCAAGTCTACTCAAATGCTTAGCCAACAACTTCTTAAATAGATTTCTCAATGTCTTTTCAAGAAGCTTCTAGAAGAATATTATTTTATTCCTCAAGTGACTTTTATTATTTTTTTATTTTATGTTTAAGTCACTTAAGTCACTTTATTATTAAATTAATTAAATAATAAGTCATCCCTTTTGATATTATATTTTATTGGAATAACTTAATAAATAATTAATTTAATATACCTTCAATTTGGGGACATGACATCTACTACCAAACTACTAGAATTAATACATAAGGATTTTTGTGGTCATACAAGGGTGAGAAGTCTTCAAGGTGACTGTTATTTCATGCTTTTGATTGATGATTACTCTAGAATGACATGGGTTACTTTTCTTAGAGATAAATCTAATCTGCTAGATAGATTTAAAGCATTTAAATATATGGTTGAGAATGAAATGGATCTTAAAATCAAATGTTTGAGGTCTAACAGAGGTGGATAACTCACCTCCAATGAGTTTAGCATGTTTTGTGAAGTTCATGGAATAAAGAGGTACTTGTCTACCCATAAAACTCCTCAGTAGAATGTAGTTGAAAGGAAAAACTAGACTGTTCAAGAAGCTTCTAGGACTATGATGCAAGAAGCTAATCTACCAAAAGTTTACTGGAGAGAAGCAATTCACATGTTGTTTACATTCTTAGTAGAGTTCAAGAAAAATCTAGCAGCACAAAGACTCCCTATGAATTATGGTATGGAAGGATTCCTACTGTCAAGTGCTTTAGAGTATTTGGAAGCAAATGTTGTATCAAAAGAAATAAAGGAAACTTAGGAAAGTTTGATGAAGGTATCTTTCTTGGATATTCTACTAAAATTAAGGCTTACATATGTTACAACAAAAGGCTAAGAAAGATAGTTGAAAGTGCAAATGTTAAATTTGATGAAGATAATGTAGAATTCAATTGTTATTGATGGATATGTATAAGATGAACTTGATTGCAAAGAAAGAGAAGAAGAAAAAGCTGAAGAAAAAGAAGTGAAGAATGAAGAGGAAGAAGCTCTAGAGAAGACCCCTAAGTATGTGAAAAAGAATCATTCCAAAGAATAGATTATTGGAGATAAGAGAAAAGGAGTGTTGACAAGAAGAAGAGTTGTTGAAGCTGACATAAATATGTGTTTACTTTCTAAAGTTGAACTTAAAATAGTGAGGAGGCATGCAAATATGAACATTGGATGAAGGCAATGGAAGAAGAAATTATGAAAATTGAGAAAAATCAGACTTGGGAACTGGTCCCTTGACCAGAAAAGAGAACATAATTGGAACTAAGTGGGTATTCAGGAACAAATTGAATGAGAATGGAGAAGAAGTAAGAAATAAGGAAAGGCTTGTATGTAAGGGTTACTCACAAGTGGAAGGAGTAGACTTTGAAAAAAACATTTGTTCCAGTGGCTAGGATGGAAGCTATCAAGATGTTTTTGACATTTGCAGCACATAAGGACTTTAAATTTTATCAGATGGATGTGAAGTCTACTTTTGTAAATGGTGAATTAGAAGAAGAGGTTTACATGGAACAACCAAAGGGATTTCAGTTGTCAAATCAACTAGATATGGTATGCAAATTGAAGAAGGCATTGTATGAATTGAAGTAATCTCCCAGATCTTGATATGCAAGGTTGGACATATATTTGATACAACAAGGATTTAGTAAAGGCACTAAAAATAGCAATATTTACTTTAAAATTGAGGAAGAAAAGATCTTGATAGTGGTTGTGTATGTGGATGATATTTATCTTTGGAGGAAATGAAGCTATGTGTATGAAATTTGCAGAAGAAATGCTAAAAGAGTTTGAGATGTCAATGTTTGGGGAGATAAATTTCTTCCATGGGCTACAAATCAATCAAATAGATAAAGGAATTTTTATTTCACAGTCAAAGTATGTCAAAGAAATGTTGAATAATTTTGGAATGAAAGATTCCAAACCAGTATGCACTCCTATGGTAATTGGTTGTAAATTGAGCAAAGATGATGATTTGTCTAAGGCTGATCAGAGCAAATATAGATCTATGATTGGTGGACTATTGTATCTAATTGCTACTAGACTGGATATCATACTCGCAGTTTTTCTTGTGGCTAGACTTCAAGAAAATCCTAAAGAGACACATGTTGCAACTGTGAAGAGGATATTTAGATATTTAAAAGGCAGTCTAAATTATGGCTTATGGTATCCTAAGGATACTGATTTCACATTAAGTGCTTACACAAATGAAGATTGGGCTAGTTGTGTTGATGACATGAAAATTATAAGTGTTGGCACATTCTTTCTTAGATGTAGATTGTTGTCATGGTTAAGTAAAAAGCAAGATTCAATTTCTTTATCCACTACAAAGGCTGAGTATATTGCAACAAAATCATACTGTACACAAGTTTTATGGATGAGACAGGCATTGAAGGATATCATAGTAGTATATGATGAGCCTATATCTATCTTTTGTGATAATACAAGTGTAATTAACATTTCAAAGAATCTAGTGATGCATTCAAGGACAAAGCATATGTCAATCATTATCACTTTTTGGGGGAGAAGGTTATGGAGAATGAAGTGAAGCTTGAATATGTGCCTACAAAGGATAAGATTGTTGACATATTTACTAAGGCTCTTCCTAAGGATACTTTTGAGTATCTTCGAGAGAAGTTGGGGGTTATTCCCCCTCCTTCTTGAACTAGATGCATATGGAGATGCATCAGTCCAGTGGATCTATGGATTCATCTCTTTTTTGGACTGATGTTGGTGGCTACGTCTCAAGGGGAGTAGGTAGTGTCATGCGTTGTCATTATGCAAAGTTGTTGATTTGATTGGGTGTACTCCTAAGGGGGGTATTCAGAGCAAGTATATTGGTTCAGTGTCAAAGGGGGAGAATAATGTAAAAAAAATTATCCTTTTCCATTGATGTCAAAAGGGGAGAGATAATCATGTGAAAAAGTGCAAGGTATTAGGGGGGTAAAGTTGTATATGTTATCTAATCATTATTGTCAAAGGGAGAGTTATGCATGTGGAAAAGAATAAGTTGAAAGGGGGAGAGACAAATGTTGTGTAAGCTATCTAATTAATAAAAAAGGGAGAGTTGTCCTTGATGGTTTTTCACATCTTGTGGTGTTTCCATAAATGACAAAGGGGGAGATTGTTGCAAGTATGAAGGTGTTGTCATTGATGTCAATAGGTCAACAGGTTGGTGTTTTCATTAATATCCACTATGTGTTGAGGAAGGTTGTTGCAGGTTGTGCATGTGTAGTTTAGATATTGAGGAAGTGTTCTGAGTACATGGAGCTATCTATGTATTGCTATATTTGGAGATGTGTTGGAATGAAGTAATGTGCTGGAATGATGTCTCTAATACTTGGGTTTCAAGTGCTTTTGAGAAAATTTGATAAACAGAGTAAATAGTGTTGTGTAATTTCTTAAAGCATGCTCCAGGATGTGCTCTATGTTGATGTTATTCCTATGCAGATTTAATACGTGGTTCAAGGTTTTTAGTAGGTGATATATCCAGAATTCAGGTTTCTGGATCACTATGCAGTGTGATATATTTTCACTAGTATGTGAATCAATTTTTTAGTATTATTTTTTGTGGTATGGGAGAAATGTATTTGCTCCGTGTTTCTCCATAGTTTGGCTCTAGGTTGTGCGGATTTGGGAAGTTTCTTATAATTTTTGTATCTTTCAGGATTCAAGGTTTCACTTGATTTGGTATAGTACAGTATGTGTTTCATGTGTTAATGTGAAAATAAGGTTAACCAGATGTTCAGGGTTGAATTATTTCTATGATGTGAGCTTGGATGAAGTCTTTGTTGGACCCAAGTGGTTCATGGATTATTCTAGATCATGTTCAAGTGATTTTTGTTGTTTGAAAGTTTTGGATTGATTTAAGGAAGCATGTACTTAATGTTTTATGGTGTTTCCATGGGTATTGACTAACCTTGTGTTAACACTACATGCAAAGCTTATGAAAGAATTTTGAGGTGTGTTAGGATCTATTTGGGTCCTAATTAAGGATTTATATAGGTCGCATTTATTCCTATCCACTGTGGGAATGTTTTGGTGTTGACATAATTCAAAATTTTAAATGTAATAATTAGTTGTCGACCTTGGAGAAGGTTTTCAAGGTCGAGTTTGATATAAATAAGAGTGGTGTTGTTTTAAGATGCAAGAAAGAGGTGAGATAGATGCCAGATCAATGTGAGTGATGAGTATGATGTGAAATTGAGAAGAGCAGTATGAAATTTAAAGTGTTGGATTCCTGAAGGTAGTGAGTTGAAGGTGTCTACAATCATCCATACAAGGATGCGGAAGTTTTGGAGCATTTTTGGTGGATTTCCTATTGCATTGAGATATCATTCTCTATGTAACATTTCTCTTCTATCTTCTTTGTTTCTTTCTATGGCGGTGAGCCTTTTAAAACAATGTGTCCTATTCTAGCAGTGAGCCCTTGTACCAGTTTTACATTTACTTATATTGTGAGCTAATCCTCACTGTGGTTTTTCCCTCATTTAATTTTCCACATAAATATAGTGTCCTCCTATGTATGGTGTTGTAATTTCATTTTATGGTATCTACATTTCATGATTAATCACTTTAACAGAATAAGGGTTTAATGAATGCATGTGGATCTTATTACTT
Source organism: Sequoia sempervirens (assembly GCA_007258455.2). NCBI lineage: Eukaryota > Viridiplantae > Streptophyta > Pinopsida > Cupressales > Cupressaceae > Sequoia > Sequoia sempervirens. Next base: position 35,855 of record VDFB02359395.1, read on the forward strand.
GTGAGGGTTTTGATGTTTTAATTTTCTACAATTGATTCACCCCCCTCTCAGTTGTCTTGTTCATTCAAAAACATTTGCATTGTCTAATCAGAAAGACACTCTAAAAGTTGAGCAAAAAGAGACTGCAACAACACATAAAAGTATTGAAGATATTGGAAACTCTATCCAAAAAAGAGATGTTGTCCTAAGGGCTAATGAGGGAGAAACTTATCTAAAGCTTGAAGTAAAATATATGAAAAAAAATTTAGAATATCATGAAAAGGAATAGTATGGGGTGTTAACAGGTAAGAGCAGTGTGGATGATGAAAAAACATCTCAATGACCAATTTGTAAGTGTAGAAGCAATAGTTGCAAGTGTTGAAAGTGAAGAAAAATAATTGAAGACTAAAATGAACCAATTAGAAAAGGAATTAAAACACAAGAAGTAGAACAAATAGGAAAGATACTATGATATATACGAATACAAATTATTTATATGTAATTGTGGAAGAGAAGGGCTCAATTCAGAGATGCTCCATATCACAAAGGAACTCACAAATTCAGTAAGAACATCTACAAAAGAACTAGGATAAGGTAGTCTACAGTCAAGAGAAATGGCCTCGATAATGTGGACTTTCACATAACCTTTTGGCATTCTATAGAGGTGAAAAACAATGTCTTCCAGAATGCCTTTACCAACCACTTTGCCCCCCAAGTAAAGGTCAATGTGATTTTCAACCTTTAAAGCCATGACCTCATCATATATCCTCTCCTCATCAACACAATTTGGTTACATTAGAAATTTTAGTAACTCCAATAGTAATTCATGTCATTTTTAAGGAATCATTAATAAATTATAACATAAGCATGGAAATGCATTATGTTGCTACTGAAAGGAAAGGAGATAGCACACTTCAAATCGGTGAATTTGTATGCATGATCACCTCAATATTTGTTTGCTCAACAATTTTCTACTTCTTTGCCAGAAATTGAGAAATAGGAATATCATCTTCCTAGTACATCAATGTCAAACACATTCAAAACAAGGTCATATTGTACAAACTCTAACATTTTTCAATAAATAAAAATTCAAACTTATTGAATTGTCTGTCACATATATGATCTACTTTGTAGGAACCCTTTCTTCTTTGTTTCCCTATTGATCTTGGGCCAGAGCAGGATATATTTGATCTTGTGCTTTCATGGACAATGCCTCATCTTCCAAATCAAATATATCCTGCTCTGGCCCAACATTTACTTCTTGACCATCATGTTGTCATGCCATGTAAGTTAACGGTAAATGAACCTTGAATGCATCAAACCAAAAAAATAAACCAACTAAAATTCAGATTTAAGATTTCATTTCCACATTACCTTTCTCTTTCTCTCCTACAAGATCAATATTATTTTCCTTCTTTCATCCTTCCTCTTCTTACTATTGTATGAGCGCATTGTAGATTTCACCTCCTTCTTTGCTTCACAAGGAAGTTCAAGGAATTCCTTTTTACCATATGCTAAGCATACCCTTTCAATAGCACGCCTTCTCTACATATTATACTGTAACCTCATCTGGTAGTCCACATCATTCTCCATCTTTTGACGATATTGTTTCACTTGAACTTAGTAGGAAGAAGTGGGTGTTTTCATTGTCCCCTATCGTACTTCGACCATGCTTTCATGGCATCAAAATTGAAAGTCCATGTTCCAACATCCTATACATGTTGAGCATTATGAAATTCAAAAATATTTTCCCTTCCCCAACGCTACATGAACCATATGTACAGTAATATACATATTTTCTACCCAGCCATTCTATTATGTGATGAGCAACATACTGGACAACAAATTCAAAAAATAAAATAGCATACCACAGTTGATATTAAAATAAATAGAATGCATAGTATAAATACACAACCAAAGGATGTAATAATTTAATTTTTATATCTACCTTCACATCACCTCGTGTGTCATTCACACCCTGCTCATCGTTACAATCACCCTCTACATCCTCATACTCACTAGGCTCATCATGACCATCAACCTTGTCAACATCAAGAACATCATGTTCATCAAGGACCTCCTACTCATCTTCAACCTCATCGTCATCTTTGGCCTCCTCCTCATCTTCAACCTCTTCCTCATCTTCAACCTCTTCCTCATCTTCAACCTCCTCCTCCTCTTCATCCTACTTACCTCCAATTATTGACCTAAATCTAATTAATGATATACTGTCAAAATCAATATATTCATAACATAAATTAAATTTTGTAAATGAAATTGTAAAGAATATTGATTCACGCATTAAAAGGAAAGAATTATGGGAAGTTCACAATCAATTATTGAACAGTATTCCTCACATATTCTATCAAATCTGTTAGCCACCTCTGTAGACACTGAAAAATGTCTTAGCCTGTGAGCGTCATTTTTCTTGGTCTTAGTCTCCGCATAATTAAATAATTTTAATTATTTAATTATTCTTGATCACATTCTTCTATTAATTAAATAATTTTTAATTATTTAATTAATTCACTTTTTAGCTTTATTCTATCCTGATCAATAAATAAATTAATTGTGTCACTAATTCCCCCTCTTCTTCAATAATTAAATAAATTATTATTTATTTAATTATTTCTTTATCACCTTTCATCTATAGTTAAATAGTTAAAGTTAACTATTTAACTATTCACTTATCCTTTAGTTCTTCTAATAGTTAAATAATTGTCAAAATTATTTAATTATCTCCCAACCCTCTCTTTTATTAAATAATTAATTCAAATTAATAATTTAATGCTCTTCCCCATTTTCTCCTATTTCATTAAAACTATTTTATATTGTTTTAATTAAATGCCACTTGCATTTTTCCCTCAAATAAATAATTTAAATAAATTATTTATGCCTCCACTTGTCTAGAGATTCCTTCCTCGTCAATTAAATGATTTCCAATTTTTAATTTGACCATTATCCCTCCACTACTTCATTTTTGAATCTTTGTTGTTGAGTGCCTCTAGGCTCTTTCTAATCTGGACCATCCATTTTGTAACCTCCGCCTCATGAATCCTCATCTGTTGATCTTGGAATCTTTCTATAAGATCGATCTTGTTTGTCCATTTGAATGGTTGTCTATAAAAGAAGCCTTCCTCCTCCATTTTTTCCTTAACAACCATTTATCTCCAACTTTCTTGCTTACAATTTGTAGGTATTTGCACAAGTTAGACTACAAATCTGAGGGTATATTTACAAAATAAGGAGAGACAAGAGAAGTGATTCAAGTTCAAGCATGGGGAGTGTTTTGATTTGAGGCTTTTATTTTCCTTATGCTTTCATCGTTTTCTCTTGTTTATATGAGGTTATTAGCTTAGAAGTGTTGTGGTTGTCACTTTTATCTAGGTTAGATTGATTTTCCCCATCTTACATTTGGTGAACCCGATGTGAAGACAAGATTTTTTAGGATCTGTACATCTTTTTGTTTGTTTTTGCAGGTTTTCAATACGGAATGACACAACTGAGATGCGCAGCCACACAAGTGCTAGGAAATGATGGAACTGTTAAGAGAAATGACGCAATTGTTTGGAGAGTAACTGAATTTAAAAGTACGACACATATGTAGAAAATAGTGATGCATTCGTGGGAGAGAATATTTGAATTCAAAATCATGACACAACTGCTTTGGTGTGACATGACACAGTGACGCATATGTTGTCCCAAATGATGTAACTGCCTGTTTGTATAAAAAAAATTGTTTTCTATTTGCTTTTAATCTTTTTCTTTTGGGTTTTTAATTAGGTTAGGATTTTTTTTGTTCTAATAGTTTATTTTTAGCATGTGGCTTTGGAATCCAAGGAGTTTTCAAAAGAAAAAATCTTTAGAAACAAAAAAAAAAATCAAGCTCTTAATTAGTTTACATTTAAGCAATTTTCTTTTGTTGTTTTCCAACTACAACTTGCATCAAGATCATAAGGGTAAAAAGAACTTGCATATCTCATTCATACAGATTTAAAAAGAACAAAAAAATGCATTCTTACACTCATGGGCATTAAAATGAACTTGCATCAAACATCATTGGTAAAAAATAATTTGAGTGTCTTCAAATAATAAGCAAAGGTTAAAATTTACAAGTTTCTTTTATGTTTTGTGGTTTGCAAACTATCATAGAGTGTGTACGCTCTCCTCTCGCGTCGTTTGGCGATCTTGAGGATCAAAATCATTTCTTTGGAATTTGTACAATCACACCCCACATTTGGATTTTGGGCTTAAAATGAACACCATGCAAGTGTGAGGCAAATATGTTTGTGTATGCTCTCTCCTTATGATTCATGCGATCTGGGATGATCAGAAATAGCATACTTCCTCGCTATTGTTTACCTTTCTATTAGAGGGACTGGGACTGCCACCCCACTTCAAAAGGCGGGAACGACCCAAGCAGTAATAAAGCTAAGGCCAATCTCTTCCAAACCGCTATATAAGAAAAGTGCTTCTTGACAAAAGTCATTTAGCAACAAGTACAAATGCGTCATACCGACAAGTGACACCCTCAGTAGCCCCGTGAGCTATGTAAAAATCCTTCCTTAGGGAAAGGACTAGGAGGCATATTGACTGACCATAGTCTTGAGTTAATCTTGTCACATGTATGGACACCTTGAACGGATGCCCTTACTAAAATCCAATTTGTGTTAGTGGCCAAAAACATTCTATACACTCGTTGATCACAAGAGGTCAGACCACTAAAGGCGCCCCATGTCTTCACTGAGCATGTGTAGAGATAGGAATTCCACCTAGGGGGAATGAGACTTGGTGAGCCAAAGAAGTGAGTTTTGTGGAGGGGAGCTAGTGCCACAAAGTCTCTAGTTGTCTACCTTACTTAAGTGGTTGGAGAAATCCAAGTGGGGATATCAACCAGTGATTTCCTTGCCAACCATAGGATTTGTGCATTGTTGTCTATGTATGTTTTGTCTTGAAATCAAACATTTTCACATCCAAAACCAAACCAAAAAAAATTGCTTGTTACTATATGTTGTGTTTTCAAAATCAAATTTCATCAAAATTATTCAAAAATCCATTCAAACCTAGGTCAAAACCATCAAAATTACAAAATCAACATTTTGGCACCGCAACTGATAAAAACATACCCACAACTAATATTCTGAACCGCAATTGATAACTAGAAAACCGCAACTGTATACTAAACTACATTTGTAGAAAATAGAACCACAAATATTATACTGAACCGCATTTACAGAAAACAAAGTTGCAACTGTTATACTAAACCGCAACTGAACTCTAGAAACCCGCAAGCTAAAATGACGCATTTGTAGAAAATAGTGTTGTAATTTCCTAACAACCAGAAACTTTCAAAATCTTTGTCCAACATCCAATCAATTCATTTTACAATGACCTTGATTGCTAAACCAAAGACTTGCAAGCTTTACCAACTCACTCTAGCATTGCCATTTAGGAATACATTGCATTATAGGTTACCTTTCCTCACTCTTTTCCATTGCATAAATTAAACTTAGACCCTTAGGTTGCACTCAGCCCTTCAAATTTTAAACATAGCACTACTGAATTTGACACCATTTTCTGACAGTCGTTCGTCGGTCGCTCGACAAATCTTTGTCGGAAGAGCGACAAAATGGAAAAAATATTTTTGTCGCTATTTTTTCGTTGAACATCCGACAACGAATTAAACGTCGAACTAACGGCGAATAATCATCAGTTGACTGCATCGTGAAATACCTCGGACATTCATCAGAATATCGACAAAAACTTTATGTATCCACCGATGAATTACAGCAGATGTTCATCGCCAGTTCGACGAAATGGGCAAGCAGTAGCGTCGAAACAACAGCAGACGTTTGTCGCCATTTCGATGGAATGGGCAAGGAGTAGTGTCGAAACAACACCAAACTTTCATCGAATGTGCGACGAAATATTCAAGTAGTAGCATCGAAACAACACGAAAAGTTCATCGATGTTGCAACGAAATTAGAAGGAGTAGCGTTAGAAGAACACCAAACGTTTGTTGCAAGTGCGATGAAATGGGTAAGGAGTAGCATTGAAGCAATGTCGAAAGCTCATCGAAATTGCAACGAAATGGGCAAGGAATTACGACAAAATCTTCGTCGCAGCTATAGCAACTTCGTCGAGCCTTTCTGTTGATTCGTCGGTGGGTTTCGTCGAAATTGCGACGAAGCATCAATTTTTTTTTTAAAAAAAAATATTCGTGAAAATGTGCCATTGCGGAGACTGACAACTCATCATACATACAGACTGCATATTGGTTTGATCCTTCAAACGATGCATTTCTTATATTAAAAGGTGCATTACCTTATTGAGCTTCTCTTTGTTTTGAGAATAGTTTAATATTCTCTACTTAACAGGGCCAACCACGTGATGGTGGAAGCTCATTTGGCCCCTCCCCCCCCCTCACATCACTCTCAATTCCCCATACCCAATCATATAACATTAATCATTCATTCATCCATTAATAACATATAACATTCATTCATTCATCCATTAATAACATATAACATTCATTCATCCATTAATAACATATAAAATTCATTCATTAACATATAACATTCATTAATTAACATATTCACATTCATTCATTAACATATAATATTCATTCTTTCAGCTTTTACATATTATCAAAAATATGGTTGTCATGATATGATTACAATCACTTCTTATTTTTGTTTCTTTTGAAAGCTACATAAAGCTGAAGTGGGAGTATCATTTTCTAAATCAATATTTGTCCCCCTTTTAGTTGTTTTTGGCCTCTACTTGTGATCTTTAATGCACGCGAAGTCATCTGCTCATGACGTGGATGCCGCCTAAGGATCTCACTGCAATAAGAAAGAAATGTTAAACCGATATGTTTTATTATTATTGTTACAAGTATTTCATTAATTAAAAGAACATTAGAGTGGTTCTCTTTACCTGATGGGTCCACATCATGTTCTTGAACTTTTGTTATAGACTCATGCTCAACATGTTGAACACCCTCTAAATCCGATCTGCAGTTGAAACATAAAAGGTTACACTAATTAATACACCAATTGAAATTAAATATGTTTAAGAGAACATGAGAGTGGTCCTCTTTACCTGATGGGGCCACATCATGTTCCTGATCTTCTCTAGCCTGATCATGCTCAACACGCTGATCACGCTCTACATGCTCTAAAGTTGAAACACGAAAGGTTACATTAATTAATACACCAATTGCAATTAAATATGTTTAAAAGAACATTAGAGTGGTCCTCTTTACCTGATGGGGCCACATCATGTTCTTGATCTTCTCTAGCTTGATCATGCTCAACATGTTGATCATGCTCTACATGCTCTAAAGTACCGGGATGCACACCATGACCTTCATCTACACGTCTACTCCACCCTCACCAGGCTGCATTCCAATGTCATGTGCAATATTATCATTGCTTCAATGTTTAAAAAAATAGGCATGTAATTACTTTATGGTGGAAATTAATATTGAATAGATTGCACAAGTATTCAATTTTAAACAAAACTTATTGAGTTTATTTATTTGGCGGTTTGGATGCAATGGAAGATTGTGTTTTCCCAGTCAAGACTCTTAGGCGTTCAGCCACGGCTCCATAGCCTTGCTGGAAGGAAATCTTCAGGTCCTCTTCTGTGGGAACTCTGTTGAATTCAGAGCCCTACATTTTTGCATATGATCATGAATTTTGTTTCTATGGTGTGATAAAACCAAAATTGTTTTCAATTTATTATAATTTGGATGCAATATTTCATTTATTGATACTTACAATTCGTGCGGCTAATTTCATATAACCACCAGAGCCAAGTTTGTGTTGCCCGTGCTTTTCTAGTCTTCCTTTGTTGCCTTCGATGTGTCGGGCAGCCTATGAAAAGTTTGGAATACGTTAGATTATGTAAAAATAAAGAGTAACTGGAGTATAATTACATTGTTGATAAGATCACATACCTTCCTTGGCCCTGGTGGTGTCTTTCCTTTCTTTCAACCTTCTCCTTTCCATCCAACACCAAGTCCTTCCACTCCATTTATGAAATCATGGGGAGACGCTCATACCTTTTGTTCTTCTCTAAATGTGACCTATATTGGTCCCTCACATACTTTAGATAGGTACTAGCTTTCTTAAGGACTTTGGTTCAGTTGAATGTGTTATTACCAAACAACACAACTAAACGGTTAATGAGCTCATCTTTTAAATCTTGATTTTAAAGTATTCCACCGCGGTAATGTGATGGTGGGTCTGAAGAGCTCCAATGTATCACTTAGATGTTTATAAAAACATCATTTCCTCGCAAAATGATCATGGGATCAATAGTCTAAAAAGAGCGATCAATAAATAAATTTCAATTGGATTATACATAATAATAATTAAAACATTTTAAAGTACCTGGGACCTTCTCTATCTTTATGGGAACGAAATCCTCAGTCACCACAAATGTGACCGGAAATGTTCTCGTACTAGTAATATGGGAAGATCCAGGAAATGCTGCTAAAATATCACCAATACTAGTGGCCTCTGCATCCCCAGATACATGTCCTGACGCATGTTCTAGCATGTGTTCGCCACCAGAGGGTGCACTAACAGATTCCTGCATGGTATGTGTTGCCGACATTTCAGACGACAATATAGGCACAGATGATGGGGTCAGATGATGTGATGTATGCGTAGGAAGATTAGGATGGACAATTGTACCAATCCCTACTCCTCGAGCAGCACTTGTAGTACCTTGATCATGGCCAGGAGCATCATGAGGACGCAAAAAATCCTGTAAAAACAACACATATTTTAGTTCATGACATAAAAGAGTACAAAATATAAAACCATGAATGAACTTATGTTATAATTAAACACCTCATGACAGCTTACTTGCAATTTTTGTGATCTCTCAGTCAATATTTTAACCCTCTCTCTTACCTCATCTATTTGAGGCACTATGAATAACAACTTAAGGATTTCTTCATTGCATTTTTTTTGGGTCTTCCCTATCATATCGACAGGGCTTGTTGAATAAGCAATGTCATCATCACATAATATTGACTGCACCTCCCTATTGATGCTCTCGTCTACTGCTGGTGCCTTTCCCCGATCAATCGATTGCAACAAGAATATTAAAAACATTATCAAAATTAACCCAATAAACTTATCAAAACAACATAATAATAAAACATTTTGCTCATATCTAGTTTGTACAATTACAATGAGGTAAAAATTTTGGGTAGAAGCGTGTGAAGATAAATCACGATTTGTGCTCTGGGTTGGAGCCTTCTTCGTACGATCAATGTCCTGCTATGACAAAAATTAAATATAAAAAAACATTACCGAAATGAAACCAATAGACTTACGAAAAAAAACATAAGAATAAAATGGTATATTGGAGTTATTAATTGGAGATCTGGTAAAATGGTACATAGTACATACCACCCCCATAGTAACTGTGTTTGTAACTAAGAAATTCAAATTGTAATCAATTAGAAACTCTTCCCCTACAGTTATTGATTTTATTGCACATATGAATACACTTTTTCCCTCGCGTGCCTCAAATATGCAATTGGGTTGCTTATTTGTTGACCCAGGTCGTGTATTGTTTATAAACCCTGCAATATTCCTTGATGCTTTTGGCCTTCCGTCAATGTACATAGCCACTCCTTTATTTTGATCCTTATCTTTTAGTTGTATATAATTTGTTGATAGTGCATACCTACGCATATTTCGTGTATATCGAACCAGTTGCATCCAATCTTTGTAACTATAAAAGTTTCGACATACTCCATCAATTCAGTAACTTTTCCGTAACAGACCTTTATGTCATCCATGCAAAATAGGCCCAAACCATGTAATGACGATGGTGCTATGCGATATATCCTCTCGTTGACACAAAAATCAATGTTTATTGGAGGAAGTTCCTTGGTATCCATTGTTTCCATAGATGTTTGTACCTCAAGGGCACCTCGATGTCGCCTATGCTCTCATCATCATAAGAACATAACCCCCCTTCAGCAAGAAAAAATTCCATATGTTTACAAAATTTTCTTCTAATATTTTGACCTCTAGTTGATCTCCCTCTTTTAGACCTACTTCATGTCTCACTTTCCTCTTCTCTTCCCCGAATTTCCCTCACGAGGAACATTATATCCGATGTAACACCTGGCCTATGGTACTCAAGACTCATAAGGATGTTGGATGAAGTTCTTTCATGGTGATGTGATCCCAAGGTGACATTATTATTAATCTATCATTTCATCACTAGAATTTCACAGGTTATAAGGTAATCAAGTCTTGATAGATTGCAAGCTATTGTTACTACCGTCCAAATGTTTCCATCACAAATCAAATCTACTTAACGTTTTAACTCCCAAACTTTGTAACAAGTGTTAAATGTGACTATGGTCCACCAGTTACACAACCAAGGCCTCAAATGTATTCTCTAATTGTAATCAAAGGACTTTTTCTCCTCATTCAAGTAAATAAACTTGAAGGAAACACCACCAAGTGGTTTATTGGACACCTACATGACTAAAAATAGAGCAGAATTTACATTTAATTTCATGTCTAAGTGGTTAATGGGGAGGAGTGTGTACTAGGCTTGGTTAAGTCATCATAAGTTTATGCTTTGGAAATAATTTTTTTTTAAGTCATCTTAAATCTTCCTATGTTTAATTGCTAGGAGACTTTTGGTATGTTTTAAGGTAGGATGATTGATGAAAGAGCCCAAAGACTAGCCTTTCTCCATGGTATCCAGTACACATAGCAGCGGTCTTCTCTTATACGGTTGGACATGATTTAAAGAACTTAGCTAGGAATTATTCATTTAACCTAAGGTTTTCTCATAATGCCATCATTGGAAAAGTATGATCAAATTCTTCTATTATGAAGAATTGGTCTATGTGCCTCTAGTAATCACTATACATGTTTGTAAGGATAAAATGACTAATTGCATCAGGTAGGAGAGAATCAACTTTGAGTTCTTCAAAGATTATATTCCTATATTCATAAATTTTAAGGGTTGTGTGTGGAGGAGGTTATCACTACCTGCCATGAGGAGGACTTCCCTTTGTATTCTCTTATAATTTTCATTATTCTTATTTATTTTACACTTACATTTACAAATACACATACATATATGCATTTATTGTTTTCATTTATTTTTCATGTAGTTTAATAGTTTGATCCATTTCATATTATATGTGTGGAAGACTTTAGAATTTCAATTACATTAATTTATGGATATGTTGTATCTATAACACTACAAAACCATATGCTCTTTGCATTTACATTTGCATTTAGAAATACACATTTATATACATAGATATAGATTTCTTTAATGATATGTTGCATTTATTATTCTAGAGAGCATCTCGTGAATCGTGATTTTACATTTACATTTAAAAACTATATACATACATACATACACATACATATGTGTGTGTGTGTATCATTTATATTCAGTGTTCAAAAATAACCCATTAGGTCTGCACATGGATAAAAATTCATAAAATCATATCTCCCATACATGTTTTGTTAAAACCTAAGCTTGAACCTCTCATTTCACATGCTTTTCTTCAAAAAACTATTGAGGATAGTAGCTATACCTTCTTTATTTCTCATCCTACGCCCTATTCGTGCATCCTACAATTATAACAGTATCCATGGGGCCTCTTACACAAGCTACAGTAATCAAAAAAAGTGTAAGAGCCCCTTTATATCATGTTTTGACTACAAAACCCTCAAAAACATGGTAACTCAGATTATGATTTGTTGGTGAGTTGTATGGATAAAATCATTAGCACCACCATTCTTGGAGTCTTTGAAAAGAGAAGCTTAACCGTGGTAGTTAAGCAAACCTTTATAGTGTCAAGGGTGAATGAGGTGATCAATTTTGATTGGCCAACCTGATGTAAAGGAGTACCGTAAATGGGTAAATGTATATTTAACTAAGGAAGAGTGCAGAGGAGTAGGCTGCTAACGGTTGACAAATCAGCTGTTGCAGTTACAATAGATTCCAGTTTTGTTTTTTTGTGATAGTCTAGGCATGGAATTCTTGAAGTTTTTTGTTGCCGCATCAACCATTCTCAATGGGCACAATGAACAAGAAGATTCTTTGGGGAGATTGTTGTTGTAACAAATTTTTGGAATATCACAAGGTAGTCCAATTGGCTAGTGACACGTGTGCTTTCTGGTCTGATGCTTGTTTGCTCCTTCTTTTTCTACAAGAAGTATTTCAAGGCCAGAAGTACGGGTTAGCAAGTTAGATATTTTTGGTCGATTCTAGATGAAGTTGTAGAGAAAATTGTAAAGTTTGATGGTTTTAGGGAAAATGCAATTTAGGTTTTGTGTCATTCTGTAGTAGGTTTTGAATTCATGGGGATTTGATTTTTTATGAAAATACTGGCATTTGAATTGATATGATTAATTCAAAATCATGTCTCTTCATTGTACAAGCATATCTGAATTTTGAATAAAATGATCAAGGGTTGTTTCGTTCATCTCACTGTTGTGGTGTGTATGATTCTTGTTTTAGGTTTAATTCAAGGAATTAATTAAAATGCTTGAATCGGATTGTAGGTTGATATGTTTTGTATAAGGATTTGATAAGTAGTATTGGGTTAGAATACATATTGATGAGATTGTAAAGCAATGTTATCAAGGACCTTATATGTTATGTGTTAAATCTGTCATAAACCCTTAGATGCTTATAAATTTGACTCCTCCAATGGATATATGGCATTGATCTAAGTTGTACTTATTTGAATGGTTTAGTATTTGTTTGCCTTTACCTAGAGCTTGCTACAAATTGGAAATCAATGACTATCTTATACTGTGAAATGTTGTTGTAGTTATCTCATGCTCCAAATAGTTGATATTATTGATAAACAACCAATTCTATTCAGTATTATCCTATTATGTTGAGCTATTAAATGAGATAATTTGTTGTTGTTAGTGTTGATTATGATGATGGTGCAGAGGTTGTAAACACATTAAGGGATCACCCTCCCGGGTCTTGTAGAGCCCAAAGTGTAGGAGGTCTTTCAAATCCTCATTAGTTGATCTAGGTCTTTCGAGCTGCCCTTTATTGGAATTGGCAACTCCATAGGTAGATTAGAAGATCAACATGCTTACCATAAAAACAACCAACACCTTGCATATGTTTGTGGTGGAGGTATTAAAGAAGAATTGTATGCCTCTATTTCCATTCATTAGATCTACCTTAGCCTAGCATATACTTGGGCTAAGCTCCACACTGCCTGCACTCACATGAAGGCTATGTGTGATGGAAATCCTAGACTCCCAAATCCAAGATGTGGGTAGATTATGGGAGTTTTGCCAAGACCCGAGGCTTG
>VDFB02359395.1:49284-80257 GCA_007258455.2 Sequoia sempervirens
CTCTCTCTCTCTCTCTCTCTCTCTCTCTCTCTCTCTCTCTCTCTCTCTCTCTCTATCTCTCTCCCCCCTGATGGAACTTTATATTTTTTCTCCTTATGTTCCATTCCTACCCTGCCTGGTGTTACTAGTCTTTCATGGTGTCAGAATTTTCCTTGGGTTTGTGGTTTTAGCTTTATTTTCATATAAAAACCTTGTGTTTATTTTATGCCTTGGTTGGGATCTATTTTGATGTTACTTTTTAGGGGTTTTAAAATGACTTATGTCCTATCATTCCATCTAGGTCGAGTCCCTTTGTTTTAATATTTTATTTCCTCTGCAGGGTTTTATTTTCCTAAGTCTTGGTTGGCCCCATGTTTCATCATTTAAAAAAAACTTATGTCATTGTTTACCATCTGCCTAGTGATGTCCCCTTGTCCTTTTAATAAATGTTTTATTTTTCAGAAGGATGAAATTTGTGCGACCATTGATCAACTATCATTTGATCTCAGCCGCTCCCTACCATCCCGCAATGACCCCACCACACCGCTTTGGTTGATTACGATATCACGGGCGAGCACCACGTGTCCTATCTAGTGAGGCCGAAGGTGATAATTTTGGTTGACCGTCGATCAATTGTCATCAGATCTTAATAGTTTCCCGCCATCGCATGATCGGAAGTTGCAAGGTTTTTACTGATCGCGATATCACAGGCGGGCACCACGTGTCTCATTTGATGAAGCCGAAGGAATGAAGGAAATATTGTGGTAAATTAATCTGGCCTTAATACATTAAAAGGCGGGTTACTAAAGTGTTCTTGAGGTGCACATGTTTTAAATCAGTGGATATGTTATAATCTTGATGAAAAAGTTGCTCGACAGTTAATAATAAGGTCGGCGATTGTGTTGAAGGAACAAGATCATGAATGCTCAAGATCTACGGTTTCCCGCCATCGCGTGATCCAAAGTTACAGGATCTTTACTGATTGCAATATCGTGGACGACCGCCACATGGAATTCCTTGGAAATGTATGGTATGGTGCGCCCCTTATTACCACATTGGCAATTATGTCAGCTTGTTTTGAAGACGGTCGTTCGAGATCTAACTGAAGGATCAACGACTAAAATTTAAATTTTCATCAAATATGGTTGGAGTCGTTCATGCAGTGCGCGAGTGAGATTTAATGGTGGATGATACATTTGCTAGCATGATTTGATCGAGATAAAATCAATTCTTGATGAGGGAGCAAACTCAAGACACAGAAAATGATGCCAACAACCAGAGAACTTCTATTATTATTTAGAATGGAACTTCTTACATGTAGAGGATCACCAATCCTCAAGCTCTACAATACATGCAAATTACATAAATTACAGAAAATTACAAAAGACCCCCTTTCGCAGCATGTGAACTCTTTTCCCCAAAAAGCTACCAAAAATCAAAAATCTCGCCCATAAATAGAGCTCCTTTCCAATTTGGAGCCAAAAAAACATTCAAATTTGAGTTTTGGTGGTTTGGCACCCAAATTACAATTTGAAATTCACATTTCAATTCACATTCGAAAATTAGCACATTTCTAAAAATGCACCAACTTTTGGAAGCCATAACTTTTAATCCGACTGTCAGATTTTCAATGATAATACCTTTTCGGAAAGCTCTCGAAAAGACAATGCGGCATAGCCTATGGCTAGTACTTTGGGATTTTTGCAAATTTTTGGGCCCATCTGGGGCCTCTAAGGGCCTCAAATTTGGCTTCGAATATTTTAATAGCTAAAGGGGTATCCAAAAATGCAAAAACATCTAAGAAACAACCAACAGAAAATTAAAATCTTTCTTTTTTTGGGTGATGTAGGATTGCCCTCACACCACTGGATGCTCTTGCATCAATTCTCCTATTTTATTTGTATCACAAAGCATTCAAGTATTTTGCAGAGTAGTTTAAGAGCCGAAAGCGAAGTTGTGAATCTCTACAACCAGAATTTGGGACTTCTGCAAATAGCCGTGAGTTAATTTTTGTGCTTCCTGGTCATTCTACACTTGAATTTGGGAAAAGATTTGTTGTGCTTGTCATTGAGCTTGTTGATAAACGTGTTAGGGTTATAGTTTAATTATAATTGTGAGAAATTGCAGTGTTTTGTTCTGTAATTTCCTATCTCTAGTTAGTCCTAGCTATTCAAAGTGTGAAATTGTAAAAAGACCCTAGTTTGTCCAAGATGGCACCACCAAAGCAACATTCTGGCCAAGTTGACTATTTAAGAAGAAACATGTACGAAGATTTCCTAGATCAATTGCACTGGTCAACAAATTATAGGAAGAAGGAATTGGTTCTAATGCGAGGGAAAATCTTGGGGGAAGGGTTAGTATATAATTGCTCTAACATTGTCGATGCTAGGGTTCCTCTCATAGGCTTGAAATATTTAGATTATGGTATGGATAGAGGAATTTGCCTCACCCCTTTTCAAATAGCTGGATGTATGATTTGGGAAAGCTAGTGGTCCCAAACATGTTCCCTGACACAGACTTACTTAGGGCAATGGTTGCAAGATATGACCCTGTCACATGGGTAATCAGGGATAATGATGGAAAGGTTTTGTTGAGCATTAATAGAGAAGAGGTCCAACAGATTTTTGACTTGAGTGAACCAAGTGAAGACTTGGTTCCTATCAATTTTGAGGAAATGAAGTAGGAATATGCAAAGTTGAAGTCTCTTTTTAGAGCTAAGTTGCTTCCACCTCATCTAGCTAGGGCAGGAGGTTCACGATTTCATATCAACCCCAGTGACCAAGAACCTTTTAGATTAAACTATTTTGCAAATCATTTCTTGGCCATTTTCTATTCATTGTGTCATATTTTGGGTTTCAGTCCTAGTGCGGTGATGCCTATTGCATACATGTTCATGGGGGTGCAAATACAACACCCTAACTTCTCTGTGACATATGACTTTGCTTCTTTCTTAGCTGAGAGGATACATGAAGGGTTGTCAAAGTTGCAGAAAAATGATATCGGCACTCAATTCTTCTGGTATTCTATGCTGATGCATATGTTCTTGTTCAAGAGTGTTGACTTTTTCTCTGAAAAGATGGAATTAAGGCAATCGGTTGATGGAGAAAGATTGTCAGTACAATTATGGGCTATAGATTTATCTTGCAATAAGGAAAGCACTAGTTATGTGCAATTTGATAATTGCTTTGCTTCTAGATTGAGGGCTAGACTGATGGTGAATGTACCCAGGATCCCTAAGGAATTGCATGATTTCCTCAAGCCAAAAGGGATGAAGCCAGAATTGAAAGTTTGTCATAACTGGGGTGACATTATCACATACCCAGTCAGTACTATTTTGAGAGTATACGGTTTTCAAGGAACCCCCCATATACTGCCATACAATGTGCCACCAAGAGTGGGGTTTGCAGAAGTTATGTGGCAAATAGGTTGTATCCATGAGGACAACCTCACAGGGAGGGGTAAGGGAACATTTTTCCCTGATTATACAGTGGTGTCTGATTTTTCCTTTTCAAAAGGAGGTTGGGTGCATTTTGAGAAAGTCTTTGATGATTACCATTTGAGGTGTGGTCCAAAGTGGCAGCATGATCCTGAGGGTTTTTTTTCCCTTTTCAGACAAAGAATAAAGGCTGCCAAATTTGTGCATAAGTTCAACTTTCCTGAGGATTTGATCTAAATAGGCAAGAGTTGAACAAGGAGAAATGGATAGCTTATGATAAGCTATTAGATATTGTGTAGAAGATGGATCTAAAGTATAATCCATTGTTGGAGTTCAATCCATACCATAAGAAGATTGAATTTCTAATGGAGAACTTCAAGGAAATTATGGGCACATTGAGGACCAAAAAGATAAATTAAAACTAAGTCTGGGTGTACAGGAACAAGGTGCCAGGCCAATTGAAACAAGGCCAGCATACCAACCTACAGAAAGGTGGCCTATTTACAGGAGGAAAAAGGATGATAGCAGTGATGAAGAGGAAGTGGACAGAAAAGGAAAGAAAATAATGAAGTTGCCTTCACAACCAGGTCCAAAATTCAAAGTGCCTGGGGCAATTCAAATCATTGATTTAGAATCATCACCAAAAAATAGTCCCTCATCACCACCATCCAAGCCAAGCCCTAAAAGACAAATAATTGATCAACCACAAGAGGATTTGATGGATGAAATTATTGTTACTGATCAGGACATGGAGGTTGGTATGCCTTCCCCTCCTAGGCCAATTGAATTGGTTCTATCTGATTTAGATATGAAAGGAAAAAGTGTACAAGATGCAAGAATGGAAGCATGTAAGGAGTTTCTAGATGACAATACATTTGTAAAAATTCTTGTATTCTTGCAATTGGTATGGAGGATGAAATTTGAAGAATATCAAGAGAAATGTAAGAAGAGAAGAGAACTAAGGCCTAACAGGTCAGACCGGGATAATGATGAGGAGGTAAAAGTTGAATTAATGGAGGAATTTAAGAACATCACTCCTGAAGAGGGAAGAAGACTGGTGAGTCAGGCTGGTGTGTTGATTCTTCCTTAATGGGACATTGCAAATGTTGTAGCATTTAATGCTATTTTAAAAGTCCAAGCATCATTTGCAAGACTTTGAAGAAGAAGTCAAGGCAGCATTACAAGATTCTGCATTCAATGAGGAATATGAAACTTTTGCAATTTGGGCATTGGCCCCTCAAGGAAGAAAGCCAAATGTTATGGATATTAATCCAAATTTCAGAGGAGGATTAATAATAAAGAGAGATTCAGAGACCTCAACCACTGAGGCCACTAATTTGACTATGAATGTGGCCAAATTGGCCCAAAAGACTGTTGAAAGGGAGGAGGCTGAAAAGAAGAGCCTAATGGAGAAGTATAACCTTTTGATTGAGGAATACAACAAGATGCAACAGAGGAATGTTGAGTTGCATACTAAAGTGGAAAGGTTTAGGTATAAATAGATTGGGGAGACATCAAGTGCTCTAGGGACCAGTACATTACCTTCCACAGGGTCAGTGCCTCCTGCTTCTCCAATTGTTTCCACACCAGGGTCTCCTAGTCAGAATCTTTCTCTCACCCCTCCTTTAGAACAAATTGATGAAGAAACAGAGTGCTCTATTGATCCTACAAAGAAGCAGCTCTTGCAAAGAATTGATGAATTGGACATCATTGAAGGTAAGTGAGGAGGGATCTGTTGTGACCTTTTCACACATCACCCCATTCAAAATGGGGACCCCTAATTTTGCTCCATTTTGGTCTTTTGGCTTGGGTTTTTGTCTCTCTCTCTCTTTCCGTCTCTTTTCTATCTGCCTTTTCGAGGATGTTTCCACCTTTGTGTTTAAACGTGAATTTGGCCGAGTCTGAGAATTAGGGTTTCCATCTTTCCTGGTCAGTCTGTGGTAAAATGAGGTGAATAAATTGAAAACAAAGATTGATATTGTTGTCAGTGTGCTTCCAACAAGCTTCCACTGAAATTTCATCAAATTCCGAGTACTTACTATTTTTAGTAAGTGTGAAATTCAGGACATTCCGTCAACATTTTTTGAGATTTTGACAGTCACACTGCATTCTAAGCACATCAAGTTACTCGCGTGCAAAATTTCAGCTGAAACAAACAACTTTCTATTTTTAGCAGTTCAGTTTCCGGAGCAAATTTCAGGGCTTATATGCAGAGATTTTCAATGCATGTCTAGAGATTCCTTCTGGGTTTTTGGAGACCTTCACGATGGTGTAACATGCAAAGCGAGATAACGACTTTTAGAATTCAGTCTTTTGAGGCTATTTTTAGGGTTTGGCATGTCAGGGTTTTCTTTGCATGTTAGATGATTCTTTATGGGTTTTTCGAGAGCTTCACGATGATGTGACATGCAAAGCAGGATAATCACTTATTCAACAACTTGCTATTTTTAGCAGATACATCCCGGCGGTCGCTTCCCAGCACTTCAGAATCATGAGCTGGTCATAATGCAGCAGAAACAAGAACAAACGGAGACCATTTGATATGCATGCAGAAAAAATTAGGGTTTCCAGCTTTGCAGCCTGAAAAGAGGGGTAAAAAGTCAGAATTTTCAAAAATCGGTGTAAACCACTGCGATCAGCATCCTTCAAGCTATCTGCTGGTAAAATTTGAAGTCAAACGGAGCACTTACTATTTATAGTAAGTCATTTTAGAAACTGGCTAAAAATAGAAAGTCAGCAGCGGGCGCTGATGTCAATAGGTGAGTCACGTGGTGAGGAGCACGTCATTCGAATTTCAAGTCAAACGGAGTTGTGGAGGTCTCAGAAACAGGCAATTGCTATAAATAGTAAACCACCTCCATAAATGTGCTATAAATAGCAGGCCAACTAAAAATAGCAGTGTCAATAGGGTAACAAGGTCGTGAGGATGCAGTGTTTGAAATTTCAAATCGTTCTGAGCTTCAGAGATGCAAAAATTGAGAGACTTACTATAAATAGTAAGGCACAGAGAAGCTAGCGAAAACGAGGAAAAAGTGACTAAGTCTGGAACTTCATCCTGCAGCTACCTGAAAATGCGCCCAAGTTGATGAAGAAGCGTGGAGAAAATTCTAAGTATAAAATTCGTCCACCTCCTAGGCCAAAATGCGCCCAAGTTCAAGAAAGTCAAAGAAAGTCAAAGAACTTCATCCTGCAGCTATGCTAAAATGTGCCCACCTTGAGAGTTTGGATGTTAAAAAATGGCTAAGTATGAAACTTCATCCACCTCCTAAGCTAAAATGCGCCCATGCTTGGAAAGTCAAAGAAAGTCAAAAAATTTCATCCTGCAGGCATGGCAAAA
Organism: Sequoia sempervirens; assembly: GCA_007258455.2. NCBI lineage: Eukaryota > Viridiplantae > Streptophyta > Pinopsida > Cupressales > Cupressaceae > Sequoia > Sequoia sempervirens. Next base: position 56,037 of record VDFB02359395.1, read on the forward strand.
TGTGCCCAAAAGAGGGCATGTAAGGACAAAAACAAAGAAGTTGAAGTCACATGCAAGGCGTTGTAAGTTTCATCCACCACATATGCCTAAATGTGCCCAAGAAGGATGGCAAGTCAACAAGTCAATAAAGTTCGTCCTCCTTACATGCCTAAATGTGCCCAAATGAGGTCAAGTGAAGACAAAAACGGGAAGTCCAAGAGTCATCCTTCATGCAAGCCAAAATGCACCCAAGTTGAAGAGAGTAAAATTGAAGGTAGGGTGGTGAATAAGGTAAAGGGTGAAGTGAAATACTCCAAGGCATGGTGAAAACAAGGTAAATGCTAGGCGTGGTTATTATTCTTCTTCAAGTGCTATATGCACCCAAGATGGTAAGTGTTATAAGGTGTTAGAAAATATTGCCAAGGCGTGTGAGATGAAATAAAGTGCTAGGCATGATTTTATCCTTCATCAAGTATGCTATGCGCCTGAAGTGGAGTATAAAGGTAGTGGAATAAAGTTGATGAGAGAAAATATTGCCAAGGGTGAATAAAATGCTAGGCATGGTGATGAATATCCTTCAACATGTGTCATTTGCGCCCAAGGTGTTAAGTGAGAATAATAATAATATTGCTAAGGCGTTGGAGTTTCAAATGAAAATATCTTTCAAGTGATGAATAAAATGCAAGGTGATGAATAAAATAAAGCATATTGGGCGTGATGTGTTTTGAAGGAAAATTTTCTAAGATGAATGGATAAAAATTTTCTTACAGGCAAGTTGATTGAGTTGAATAAAATTTTCCAAGGAAAAAATTTTCAAAGTGATTCAAATTTTTCTAAGGCAAAGTATTTTCTTCCTTAGAAAATACGCCTAGAACTTGAGGTGATGAAATTTTTCTTGGAGCACGGATGAATTTTCCAGTGATGAAGTCTGAGAATATTAGCATTGCAGGATGGATTGTTAAAAATTTCTCAAGTCTGAGCAACAGGATGTTCACAGAAGTGAAGAATGGGTTAAAATTGATTGAATAATATTTTTCTAAGGTTTAAAAATTCAAAAAAATTAAATGAACCCGTTCATTGTGTACCCATGGATTCATCGCGTTTCAGGGAAAATTTTCTTCTGGGTACTTGACATTTGTGAGGATAAGTGGATTTCTTTGTCTTCTGCGCTTCGCCAAGGCCTTCAGCATGAAGAATTTAATCGGTACTCAAGTTATGAATTTTCCTAAAGAAAAATTTAAAATCTTCTAAGGAAATTTGGAATAAAATAATTTTTGAAAGGAAGATGCTTCAAACGATGAATTCGAAATGAGTTGCCTAGATGATTTTAATCCAGTTCTTCACAAATGAATTTTCCAAAGCCGAAGAGAAGTAAAATTTGAATTTAAGTGAATTAGAAATGTGGCAGTCAAAGTTGAACTTCTAGAAGGTTGAGATTCTCAGACAAGTGTCGAAAATGCCAGAGAGGGAAATTCAAACAGAGTAGTGGAAATTTAATTCACTGGCTAAACTTAGCCTTCTTCTAGAATTCAAATATCCTATAAGTGCTAAAGGTTGTTCACTTCTTTTTCACAGCTAAGTGAAGTTCAATTTGCTCTAAGTTTGAGATTTGTGAGTGCTGAGGACTGAAGCTTGAGAAGTTCAAATTTTGCTGAGGACTGGAGAGTTTACTGAAGTCTGAAATTTGTGAGTTGCTGATTGAAAAGGTGCGAATTTACTTGAGTTGGTGCTGAAGTTTGATTTTGTTGCTGATGTTTGAAGTTGCTAGTGCAAGTGAGGGAATTTCGATTTGAAGAAGATTATGCTGCTGAAGCTGAGAGGGACGCCTTGAAGTAAGAAATTTCAAAAGAATATATTGAAGTGCGCACTTGCTGATTTGCTGATTGAAGAAGTGCGAATTTACAAGTAGTGAAGTCACTAAAATCTGCAGTTGTTGAAAGTGTTACAATTGCTGAGACTTTGCTTTGTAGTTGAAGTTCGAAATCTGTTGAAGGAGAAGTTGAGGTTTGCGAATGAGAAATGATATTGCAGCTTCTCAAATTCTTGAAGTCGACTGGCAGCCCCTGCACAATATTTTATTTATTTTCTAAATTAATTTACTCATGAATTTTTATTGTCCTACAGATGGCTGAGGCAAGGGCGACTGGCAAAGACAACAATGGTGCATCCAGGCAAGCAGTTATAAAGAAGTTGAGCAAGAAATTTATGCAAGAGTCAAAATTTATTTCGAAATTGGGCAAGCTGACAGATACCAACTTGGGCTCCATCAACCTAGAAACTTTCAAGAATAGAATGTTTGGGATTGGTAGTCATCGACCCTCAAACACTTCACACAACATTGTTTGAAGCGGGTTATACGCAGCTGTTGGTTTCCCGCCAACCATTCAATGTTTGGAGCTGATGATGGAGTGCGCCAATTGCTATGAGAAGGATCATAGATCGATCATGTCACCAGATGGACAAGTGCTTTCCAACCTCACTCCTGCTGCCATTGGTGAGGCCTTTGGAATTCCAGTGCACAGGAATATGATTTACAAGTCTAGAGAGTGAGTTGAGCGAATGTATGCTTCTGCATTCGAGAGATGCACGGAGACGATCAATACTCACTGGATGAGCAATCCCAAGCCTTCTCGTACAAAGTTTCCAAGGAAAATTATAGCAGATGACTTGAAGCAGGAGTATTGTGATCTCATCATGATGCTGAGCAGGGTTGGAGGCTGCCCCCAGTCATTCATTTTCGAGCCCTGGATGTTCTATTACATCAACCTTGTGCTAGAAGGAAAATATTACATCAACTGGGCTGCAATGATCAGTGAAAATTTGCACGAGCAGCTCCTGAGCCTGAGAAGAACAAAGACATTCTATATGAGTTCTTACATCATCTACGTGTTGGCCCGTATGACGAGGTATAGAGGAATTTCATACAAAGATCCTATTGGTTGTGGCTCTCACCAGTTTAAAATTCATGAGGCTTGTCTGCAGTTGCATTTGACAAGTACTACCTATTACAAGCGTGTCAATGACGCCTTCACCATGCACATCACGAGACTGCTTCAGGAGCGGATGCATCACAGGATCTCAAGAGAGGCCCAAGAATTGATTGAAAGGTATGAGTGTTGGTTTATACAATTTCTAAAGTTTTCTTACATAAGGCTACAAGGTTTTTCATCATACCCATATAGGCTTCCTAAGTACCCAACCAATAGAATTTTAGTGTTAGAGATATCTAGGCAATTGGTTGCCTACGATAAAATTCAGAAGAAAAAGAAGAAGGGAGGTGTTGACTTCCCGATTGTCATGGGCAATTTAGATGAAGTGTGTCCTTCATTACAGGCAGCCAGAGAGGCCGAGAGTGAGCTTCAATTCTATCACTTTTCATATCACACCAGCCGACAGCACTATGATCTGCATAATAACATCAAATGGGTGCTGTCAGAAGAATTTAAACACAAGGCAAATATCAAGGATTATTGGGCTGATGCGTCAGATGAGGTTGAAGTCAAGACAAGAATGTTCTCTCGATTGCCAATTAACATGATCAGGGAGTGTGAAGTTGTTCCGGTTCAAGACCAGGTAAATGAGGATATGGATGTTGTCCATCCAGATTATGCAGCAATAAGAGATACTCCACTTAAACTCCCAAATTGGTCAGAACCAGAGGTTGTTGACTTGGACACGCTTTCTATTCCGGTCTTGACATTCACCAGAGCATGGGTTGACAGGCGTGTGAGTACGTTGAAGAGTAGGTCAATTGCTTTGACTTACAACTTGATGGGAGATCACAGGACACCCACCACTAGCAGGAAGAAGCAAATCACATGAGGTCCAGAATCCAGAAGGAAGGAGCCAGTTCGGTAGGAGCCCGTTCACCCGGAACCTCCAAGAGTTGCAGTTGAATCATCCACGCCATTGGAGACATGTTCTCCAAGTATACAGGAGGTTTCTTTATTTGTTGATTAGAGGAATGCATTAAATCAGGTGCAAGCAGCACAGGAGAATAATCAGCTACCACAGAGAGAATCAGTTGGCTAGAGCGTCAATGCACCTAGTAGAGTTGATCAGCAGGATGATGAGGAGACTACAATTGACCCTCAATTTCAGTAAGAATTAGAGATGGCTTTTGAAAATGATGATGATATAGTTTCAGGAGATACTCAGCCACTTGAGGATGATGAGCCTCACCAAAATGATGTAGAGGTTGAACAAGTTCGAGAAGTAGAGGCACAAGAGCAGCAGCCATACAGTGCCTGATTGGCTCAAAGATAGGATGAGAAGAAGCCCCAGCGAAGAGATTGATCCAGCAGTGGAAATGGAAGAGTTCTTGAACAGGATCAGTGCACCTCCACAGAAGAAGAGAGCATGAAAGTTTTCAAAGATATCAATTGATGAGGATGGTTCCCGCACCCTTCACGTAGCTATGCCACAGGTTGATTGTGACCAAAATGAAGCAGTGCCAGAAAACTATGTGGTCACAACTTTGGAGTTAGGACACCCCACAGGTGCACAAATTGTAGAAGAATGTGATAACTCCTACCTCGCCCTTAAGGACAGATTATTCAAGAAGGAAGGAAAGTAGAAAAAGTTGAAACGAGAGCATAAGGATTTGATAGGATATGTGCAGTAGTTGTCTCATTCTCGTGGATAGGAGATTCTAGTGATAGAGCCTCCAACAGAGATACCTAGAGAGTCAATCAGTGGCTTGTTGGAGTTAGGGAAGATGGCACAGGAAGCAGACAAGTGGGTCACACGAGTTCGTGTTGAGACAGAAAAGTTTATGGAGGACCTTGCTCTTGCTTTCCAACAGGCTTCTAGTATTTTGGCACGAATGGAGGCAGTTGATCAGGCTTGGGGTGATGCTTCTGTCTATCAGAGCAAGGTAATTCAGCATCTTGAGGCATTGAGGCATGTCCCTTTCTGGTTGCTGATTAATGGAGGGGTCATTCAGGAGAATGACAGGTATGACTTTTCTAGATGGTATTCTTCAGCAATCACGGGACGTGGTTTCTTCGATGCGGCACAGGCAGATTCAACCAAGGTACGAAAGGCTATGGCTAATATCATTGATGGAGTTTAGAATAATTTCGAGGCCATATTTGCTAGGCGGTTGAATCCAGATGAGGTGAATGTTGATAATTTGAGGGGTAGGCTGGTGCCTTTCTTTTTAGAGGTGAATACCTTCATACAAGATGATTTTGAAAACACTTCTAATTTCTCCACCTTGATCCAGAGCATGCAGGATTCCTTAGTTGCTTGGAGAAAATCTTGTGCAAGGCATGAGCAGTCTATTACAATATTGGAGTTCTTGCTTGATTGCATTCCACCCATTTCAGTTCAGGAGGTTGAGGCTGTGCTTGGCAGGTTCATTGAGTTTGCAGCTAGAGAGAAGGAAAACGGGAATGCACTACTGGACGATGATCTTCTAGAAGACTGATTGTGGGCATTAATTGCCTTTACTATTTTGGGAGTGAGTGGGAATCTTTGCTCATTTATTGCACCACTCCCCATTCTGGCAGTTTTTAGGGTTAGGGTTGAGGTGGCTTAATCTTAGCCACTCTTTTGATTGTAATCTTAGTCCGTCCATTGGATTGGGCTACCTATAAAAGGGGGAGTCCCCCTCATTTGTACCTCATTAGAATTAGATTAGAATCAGAATTGAGCTAGAGATTGGAGACTAGAGAGTAGAGCATAGTAGACTTTTTGTTTGATAGCTTAGCATAGTGTGGAGAAGAAAGAAAGTTTTCCCTTTGAAAACTTTTGTGGAGATTGTTGTGTAAAACTTTCATGATAATAGATCTTTTCATTGATGGTGGAATTCGTCTTTGTCATGGATAGCTAGCAAGGTCTCTTCTTCCTTTCGGATCCAAGTAGCATAAAGTAGCATAATTTTTATCTCATGCAAGTAGTTTACTTTGATGTGTGGTGTTTTATTGAGGTAGCTTCATTTCATTCCATACCACTAGTAGCTTGTTGATGACAAGTTCGCCTTGTGTGGTCTAGTAGACATTATCTTGAGTTTAACTTCGATTGTGGTTTGTATACTTATATGCGTCGTCCTGATGGTATACGTATGCTAAATTGTAGTCTGAATATCTTTTTCTATCCCTTTGAAGATTGCACTAATTTTGTTGAAGCTGTCCGACGGGAGGCTAGGTGAAATTTGGTCGAAGTCTACTGAAATTGAGCTCCACATATCCTGCATTTAGAATAGAATATAAGTTTCTTAGGCCCTACACTCATTTACTTTCCGCACATGTTCGGTTAGCTTTAGGAAAACGTACTTATTGCCAAATCATCCACATTATACAAATCCCTTCCAATCATCCATTTACTATTAATTGCAAGAATCATGAACAATTGTGTAAGTCCCCTCGTGAAAACTGCAATTCACATCAAACCAACTAAGGGTATTCTAAGTATTCAGAACCTTGGAGTTGAACGTGTGAAATTTCTCGCAATCTTAGCGCACGGAATACTTTGATCAAGAGAGAACAGAATAGCCTTCAGACTATTTTGTTTTGCTAATTGGTGAGGTCATAAAAATCACATCAATAGAGAATTGGCGCTAGAATGAGGGCCTCCGAGGTTTCTTTGCAGCTAACAAACACGTTCAAGCAAAGAAGGTATTTTCATTCAAAAAAGAAATTCATTGGAGAAGAAATTATCATGAGTCAAGATGGTGCTACCACATAGAGAGATATTTCTAGTGTTGCAACCTAATTTGGGATTCAACGATGACCAGGAAGACATCCTTTCAGGACTGAACAATCTCGTGTGGAGGACAAAGGAGAGCTACGCTCAGTATATGTGAACTTGCTTTGTATTGGAATAGGAAGAAGAGAAGGCTCTTGAGATCCAAGTTGCAATTGAAAGAGATTTTCTAAATCAAAGACAACCACTCGCTCCTGTTCCCCCACCTCGCCGTTAGTAATCAGCTACATCCTAGATCGAATCAGTTCATTCTTGCCTGATAAGTTGAAAAGAATTTTGAGGTCTGCGCCAAGTTCATCCAGAGACTTTGTGGAGTTAGAACTACCTACTCGAGCAAAAAAGAAGAAAGAAATCCGTTCAAGTTAAGAAGTATTTTCAAACGAGGAAGTTCAATCAAGTGAAGAAAGTGGAGAAGAGATTTCACTTTATTCAAGACTCCACCAAGTACTTCAAGGTTTGCTCAACCAAAAGTAGTTCAAGTTTCCACACCAGTGTTTATTCAACAGCCAGTTCAGGCTACCACACCTCAACAACAACAAACAATCCCAATAATTGTATATCAATGGCGACAGCCAAATCAAGCAATGGCTCAACCCAGAGGACAACCAGGAGGTCAACCAGCTCCAAATGGTGCTACTTGGCTAGTTACTAATCCATCCCCTCTTGAGTTTGCTGATTACCACAACATGCCGAAGAATCCAAAGCATTCCTGCACTAAGTATCAAGTCAATGATCCAAATCGTTCTGTTGAGGATCACATCAAGATGTTCAAGGATCATTTGTGAAATAGGAAAATTGCATACGCAGATGTAGCTTGCAGACTATTCCTGTACTCCTTGGGAGAAGAAGCACACTTTTGGTTCATACATTTGTCGATCGGGTCCATAAGAACATGGGAGCAAATGAAAGAAGCTTTCATTGGAAATTTCGGTATTCCCATTACCCTAGTAGAGATTTTCTGCCAATTCACAGAAGTACGAAGACAAGACAAAGAACCTATTCATGCCTTCAACAACAGATTCCAGAAAGCTCTCACAAGGCTACGTGCTCCATACGTTGTTGCAGATGCTAGAGAAAACTATTATGCAGCCTTAGACCCACTGACCGCAATGTTTGTAAGACAAGCTCATCCGGCACCAGCCAATATGAACCAAGCATATGCAAAGGCTGTAGAAGTAAGTCAAAATATGGGCAAAACATAATTGGGCCTTCTTTGTACACTGGCTTGGCCACGACAAACAATCAGATGCAGACACTTGGTTCGACATGGAATCAACAAATCCCAGCATTGAATCCAGTTCCTCAACCGGCTTATCATGTTACACCACCATCTAATCAATTGGTTCTCCATCTTGGGATACCTTTATCCCAAACTCCAGCGACACAGCCTGTCTATCTCTAGAGCATAGTGCCACCAGCGAGGACACAAGAGGAGAAAGACGAAATGAAAGAATTAGTAGAACAAATGAAGAGGCTATCATCTGAGGTGACTCACCTCAGAAATCAAAATAATCAAATGCAATCTATGTTGAAGAACTATCAGGCACATCCAGGTGCCAATCGAGGATATCAAAATAATCCTCGACACCATTAAGGTGCCCATCAAGGACATGGCCATGACAATAGTCATGGGTATTGGAATAACAATCAAGGATATCAAAAGAGATCCTGGAATACAGGTCCCAACAACGGAGGAGTTTCATCACCACTAGATAACCCACCACCTCCGGAGAACCGTCTCGCCGACAGAGTTTATTTGGCAGAAGTAGCTATGTCGGGATGGTGTCGACTTCACAATACAACTCAGCACTCAGAGTTACAATGCCACGAATTTCAAGTAGCTGTTGATATTTTCAAAGGAAAAGTAAAGAGCACAGAAGGTACTGCGAATCCTCCAACCACGGGATATGAGATTGTTCCAGTGCAAAGATATGACCAAGCACTGATTCTAGAAAATGTCAATGTCATGTCTGAATATCAAAGTTACGTGCAACTAGAAGTCAATTATAGGTTTCCACCAGCTTCAGCAAATGGCCCTGTGGGGGCGCCAGACGATCAGGTTGGAGAGGCTCAAATGTATTCAGAGGCTCAAGTATATTCAGAAGTTCAAGATACATATTTAGAGGAGACTCTTGGTCAAGATAACTACATTTTCCCACCCCTCAATAACAGTGTTTTAGTAGAAGGGAGAAGAGAGGTGCAAGCATTTTAGACATCTGGAGGAGCACCCAAAGTGTACCAGAGAACTTATCATCAAAAAGAGCCCTTAACGTCCTCAATTCCTCCGAATAATTTCTCAACCCCACCGAATCCAAATGCGAGCAATAATCCAAATGTGCCTCGGGATTCTCCAGAGTATAGGCAACAAAATATGATGCAGAACAGAAACGGACAGCAGGCTGTCCAGCAGCCACTCCACCTAATGCAACGTCCGCAAAAGGAAAATCTTCCAAGGGATGATATGAGAAGGCTAAGTTCCTATGTGCTAGATGAAGTTAAGAAGATAAAGGTTAGTCTTCCATTATATGAGTTAATCAAGATTTCAGAAGTCAGAGACACAATCCTGGGAAGTCTATATGAAACGCCCACGGTAAAGAACACATCTCAGGAAGCACCTAGTTCATCAAGGAATCCTCCTGTTAATGCACAGTCCCGTCCTGTGCAAAACACCAACATGGTAGAAGAGGTGTCTCACGCACCATTCAACACTTGGGAGACTCCACAACAGTCTCAAGGTTTTGTGGGAATGGTACAAGGAACTTCAAGTGAGCCTGAGAAGCCAAAAATTGAAGATAAAAAAAGAGTTAGATTCAATTTGCCTACAGAGCAAAAGCAAGAGCAAACACAGAAGATCACCCATGATAATCAAGTTCCACAACGGGATGAAAAGAATGAGAAGAAGAATGTTATACCAGAGGAAAGAAAGAAACCGGTAGTATTTTACCAGGGGAAAGATGAACCCGCTCCATTCCTGGTGTCAGTTAGAATCTTTGGAAAATTATTGCTCAATTGTTTGATTGACTCTGGTGCTTCAAGTAACGTCATGCCACTAAAGGTGTGTCAACGATTGGGTATTGTTCCACTTCAAACTACAAAGAAGGTGACCCAGCTAGACAAAACTGAAGTTCTAGTTGTCGGTGAATTAAACAACATTCATATGCAGTTATCAGCTGATCCCCGAATTCAAAGCTGCATTGAAATATCAGTAGTTGATATACTGGATGGGCATGTCATGTTACTGAGTAGAGATTGGGCCAGGAAGTTGAATGGGTACATTGCAACTAATTTTTCCCACATGTGGCTTCCATGGAGAGGAGTCCCGAATCAAATTAAGATCGAGAGTACACTGAGGCTTAAATTAATGATCACTGAGTATGGTGAAGGGAACGAAATTATGTTTGTAGAGACTGATTTAGGCTCATATAGGCTTGTCAAGCAAGAAGTATTGATGCTGCAAAGCCCAAGTGAAGGGAAATGTTTAGAAGATGCCATGGCCTCCACTGAAGTGTTGATTGAAAGTGATTCAAGTGATAGTGAAAGTGAAGGAACGTTTGAGAACTTCAGAGATTTTGTCATGAACAGTGTAAAACAAGAAACGGAGTTGGGTAAAGATGCTTCATCAAGAATTTGCTGCTTCCCAACTGGTGCAGAATACATGAGGCTTTTCACTCTGAGATCACTTGTGCCATGTGCAAAGTGGCATTAGAGCAAGTTGCGAGGCTCATCCCACAGACTTCAGTGCAAGGAAAATATCAGAGGACGAATGAAGAAAATAGTGTTTTAATAGAGGAGCTTGTAAGAGATGATACAACTCAGTCAGAGATTGAAGAAAAAGTTCCAGAGGTATGCAATCAAGAGGGTACACATGTTCAGTCTCCCATCACTCCTACAGAGAATCAAGTATGGACTTTAAGGTAGGATGGATCAAAGTCGAAGAAAGGAAATGGAGCAGGATTTGAATTAGTTAGCCTGACAGGAGAAACTTATTTGGGTGCCTACAGGCTCCAGTTTACATGCACCAATAATGTTACTGAATATGAATCTTTAATTCATGGGTTACTCCTAGTAATTTAGAAGGGAGCCAAGATTGTACATGCCATTGGAGATTCTGACATTGTGGTTTGCCAAGTAAGGAAGCAATTTGCTTGTCACGACAAGAGGTTAGGCCGCTATCGAAATAGAGTATGGGACCTCATAGAAAGCCTTGATGCGTTCAATATCAAACAAGTGTACAGGTCCAAGAATCATGTTGCAAATTCTCTTGCCCAAGCTGCTAGCTCATTGGAACCATTAGCTATGGAAGGATTAAAGAAATTCACAGTGGAGTTGGTCTCAACCCCCGTCATCCCTGACAACATAAAGAACTTCCAAGTGTTCAATGATGATAAACAAATTCTAGATTTTCTCACATGCTCAGGTGTGTTTGAAGCACAGATCATAGATGAACAAGAAACTGAGGAAGCTGAATTCGACACGGAAGGAATTCTAAATTTGAAGACCAATGTAATTCCAAGAGGAATGGTTGAATTAGAAATATTATTTGATATTGATAAATTGAGCAGAAACCAAAGCACTCAGGGTAATGATTGTGAAGCTATTAACCTAGGGACAGATGAACGAGTGAAAAATGTTTTTATTGGAAAATTTTGCACACCTAAAGAAAGAGAAGGCATCTTGAAGGTCATGAAAGAATTTCCAGAGGTGATAGCCTGGGGATATGAAGATTTGAAGATGTATGATACTTCACTAATTACACATACAATACCACTGAAACAAGGCAGTAAGCCATTCAAACAAAGGCAGAGGCCAGTGAATCCATTACTAGAGCCGTTGATTTATCAGGAAGTCAAGAAGCTTCTTTCTACCCATATTATTTTTCCAGTGAGGCACTCCACGTGGGTCGCCAATCTTGTTCTGGTCAGAAAGAAGAACGGAGAAATAAGGTTGTGTGTAGATTTCTGCAATCTGAATAGGGCCTCAGAAAAAGATAATTATCCCTTGCCTTCGTTAGATGAGGTATTGCAAATAGTGAATGGTTCACAAATGATGTCCTTCTTGGATGGATATTCAGGATATAACTAGGTGATGGTTGAACAAGAAGATAGATTGAAGACATCGTTCACCACAAAATGGGGAACCTTTGCATACAGAAGAATCCCTTTTGGTTTGATTAACGTTGGAGCCACTTTCTAGCGAGCCATGGACATCGCCTTCCGAGACCTTGTCGAGAAGTGCATAATTATATACATGGATGACCTGACAGTGTTCTCAAAAAGAAGAGGAGACCATGTAGAAGATTTAAGAAAGATATTTCAGAGATGTAGAAGATTTGGTGTCTCTTTGAATGCTAAGAAATGTATATTTGGCATCACGGAGGGTAAGTTATTGGGTCATGTCATTTCAAAGAAAGGCATATCAATTGACGCCGAGCATATTGAAGCTATTTCAAGGATCGGCTTGCCAGGTAGTCAGAAAGAATTGAGGTCATTCTTCAGCAAAATCAATTTTGTGAGGAAGTTTATCACAAGGTTTGTTGAAATAGTTAGGCCACTAAATGAGATGTTGAAGAAGAATGCAAAGGTTGAGTGGAACCCATAGACTAGAAAAGCTTTTGATGAGATTAAGCAAGCTATAGTAGATGCCCCTGTGCTGGTCAGTCCAGACTATACAAAGCCTTTCTATCTATATTTGTTTGCCTCAGAGCAAACCTGCACAGTGGTGTAACACAGAGGATAGAAGAAAAGGACGAGCACCCAATTGCTTTTATGAGTGCTCCATTGAAGGAAGCAGAATTAAGATATCCAAGCATTGAAAAGCAAGCATATGCTTTAGTGAAAGCCGTCAAGAAATTCAAACATTATATCTTGAGAAGCAAGGTTCATGCAATTGTTCCTGACACCACAGTGAAAACTTTGCTGATGCAGAATGAGTTAGGAGAAAGAAGAGGTAAGTGGGTCGCCACTTTACAAGAATATGATATAGAAATACAGCCTATGAAATTGGTTCGAGGATAGGCTTTGGCTCAGATGATCGCAATGGTTGGTCCAGAATTAGTTCAACAGACATATGTATTGGAGGAAGTGTCTCCCAGAGACTGGTACGATGACACAGTTTATTACCTGTTGAATCACAGATGTCCTTGCCACCTGAACCTAGTACAATGAAGAGCTTTAAGAATGAGAAGTTAAAGATTCATGCTTCAAGGATTAGTTCTTTACAGAAGAAACCACGAAGGGATTTATTTGAGATGTGTAGGAAAATAAGAAGCAAAGCAGTTAATGGAACACATTCACGAGAAGTTCAGAACTGGACATGGAGGAAGTCTAGCCACAACCCATCAGATTCTGAGGGCTGGATATTACTGGCCCACGCTCTTCAAGGATACATATGAGCACGTAAAGGCTTGTCACATCTGTCAGATAGTAGCAAATAGAGGAAGGCATCCCGCTATGCCTTTGCAACCAGTAATTGAGGTTAGACCTTTTGCAAAATGGGGATTAGATTTTATTGGGATAATCAATCTGCCATCTTCAAGTCAACATAGATATATTTTGATAGCGACTGACTTCTGCACCAAATGGACAGAAGCTCAGGCTTTGAAGCAATGCACGTCAAAGGTGGTCATCAGGTTCCTTGAGGAGAATATCGTCACAAGATTTGGATGCCCTCATATCTTAGTTAGTGACAACAGTTCAGCCTTCTTCTCGCTAAAGTTTTCCAATTGGGCCTTTGAATATGGAATCACACTGAAGTTTTCCTTTAACTACTATCCTCAGGGGAATGGACTAGTAGAGTCCACAAACAAGAATTTATTGAATTCCATTAAGACGTTGTTGGATGAGAATCCTAAAGATTGGCACACACAGTTGAGGTTTGCTCTATGGGCAGACAGAATTAGAACAAAGAGTTCCTTGGGAACGTCTCCATATCACTTGGTCTACGGACAGGATCCAGTTTTTCCAGTACAGCTAAGGATCCCAACTCTCCAGTTCATTCAAGAGTATCTCGAAGGAGAAGATCAAGTTCAAACCAGGTTGTCTCAGTTGATGCACTTAGAAGAGAAAAGAGATGAAGCACTTGAGAATCTGGAAAAACACCAGGCAGTGGTGAAAAGATGGTTTGATAAACAAGCTAAGATCAAGTCTTTCCAGATTTCTGACTTGGTTTTATACTGGGACAAGGCCCACGAAAAGAAAGGACATCACGACAAGTTCGATAAATTGTAGTTGGGCCCATATCAGATTTCTGAAATCCTTGGAGATAATGCATTTAGATTGCCTACACTGATAGGAGAGGATGTCATGTTGCTCGTCAATGGACAATTCCTCAAGCATTATTTCCAGTCCTAGGTTCTCTCCGAGAGCCTGCTTTGTAAAATAGTTAGATTAGGTTTGCTTTCCCGTTCGTTTGCTTTCCGTTGCTTTCCTATTTTCCTTTATTTTGGTTTTGGTTTGTTGCCCTTTGGGTTTTTGGTTTGGCGTCTTCGTCCCTTGAGTTGTCCGCTCAAGTGGTTTTGGTTTGGAATGGGCAAGGATTTTAGGGTTTCCCCATTATGAAGGAGGTGATGATGGTTTTAATTTTCACAACATGGTTCTTTCCACTGGAATTTGCGCAAATTTTTGAAAAGACTAAGGTTGTTTTCCTCTTTTCATCATCCAGTTTGGGATTGAACTCGTCTTGGGAGGTTAACCCGTTATTGTGTCTTAACACACGAGTCTACAGACCTTAAAAATCTTACCTATCTCCATTCTAAGTCATTTTTGCTTCTTGGGAAAGGTTTTGGCAGGTGAAAATCTTACATCTTGCTTCAGCACCACTACAATTCTCAAACCCATTGGATGCTTCATTGCCCGCCAGCCAATCAAGGAATTGACGGAGAAATCAAATGAAAAAAAAAATGTGCTTAAAAGAAATATCAAAAGGAAAAGGAAAATGAAAAATGAAAGAAATATTATGAAATATTGGTTTTGGGAACATACGAGTAACTCCACCAGGGCTATGGACGCCCGGCTGACAGTGGAGCAATATTCGTGAGAATTGTAGCGATAACCTCGTCGGGGCTATGGACGCCTGACTGGCAGCAAGGCAATGTACAGGATTCTTTTGAAGTTAAGATATTTATATAACTTGCTACGGCCGATTTCAGAAGTCGAGATGGTTTAGAAATGGAATGAATGCACACACTCACAGGGTCTTAGATGAAAGTGTTCTGATCCAATGTCGGATTCTTCTCCCCTTTTGAGTAAGTGTCCTTTCTGTATGATGGTTTGAGGAAGATTAATCAAAGTTCAATTCTTAAAGTGTTTTTCAACACTTTCCCATGGAGTCACCAGATGTTGTGACCTTTTCACACATCACCCCATTCAAAATGGGGACCCCCTAATTTTTGCTCCATTCTGGTCTTTTGGCTTGGGTTTTTGTCTCTCTCTCTCTTTCTTTCTCTTTTCTATCTGCCTTTCCGAGGATGTTTCCACCTTTGTGTTTAAACGTGAATTTGGCCAAGTCTAAGAATTAGGGTTTCCATCTTTCCTGGTTAGTCCGTGGTCGAATGTGGTGAATAAATTGAAAAAAAAGATTGATATTGTTGTCAGTGTGCTTCCAGCAAGCTTCCACTGAAATTTCATCAAATTCTGGGTACTTACTATTTTTAGTAAGTGTGAAATTCAGGACATTCCGTCAGCATTTTTTGAGATTCCGATAGTCACACTGCATTTTGAGCACATCAAGTTACTCGCATACAAAATTTGAGCTAAAACAGACAACTTTCTATTTTTAGCAGTTCAGCTTCCAGAGCAAATTTCAGGGCTTATATGCAGAGATTTTCAATGCATGTTTGGAGATTCCTTCTGGGTTTTCGGAGACCTTCGTGATGGTGTAACATGCAAAGTGAGATAACGACTTTCAGAATTCAGTCTTCTGAGGCTATTTTTAGGGTTTGCATGTCAGATGATTCTTTATGGGTTTTTCGAGAGCTTCGCGATGATGTGACATGCAAAGCAGGATAATCACTTATTCAGCAAATTGCTATATTTAGCATATACATCCCGGCGGCTGCTTCCCAGCACTTCAGAATCATGAGCTGATCGCAATGCAGCAGAAACGAGAACAAACGGAGACCATTTGATATGCATGCAGAACAAATTAGGGTTTCCAGCTTCAGAGCCTAAAAAGAGGGGTAAAAAGTTAGAATTTTTGAAAATCGGTGTAAACCACTGCAATCAGCATCCTTCAAGCTATCTACTAGTAAAATTTGAAGTCAAACAGAGCACTTACTATTTATAGTAAGTCATTTTAGAAACTGGCTAAAAATAGAAAGTCAGCAGCGGGCGCCGATGTCAACAGGCAAGTCACGTGGTGAGGAGCACGTCATTCAAATTTCAAGTCAAACAAAGTTGTGGAGGTCTCAGAGTCAGGTAGTTGCTATAAATAGTAAACCACCTCCATAAATGTGCTATAAATAGCAGGCCAACTAAAAATAGTAGTGTCAACAGGGTAACAAGGTCGTGAGGATGCAGTGTTTGAAATTTCAAATCATTCTGAGCTTCAAAGATGCAAAAATCGAGAGACTTACTATAAATAGTAAGGCACAGAAAAGCTAGCGAAAACGAGGAAAAAGTGACTAAGTCTAGAACTTCATCCTGCAGCTGCCTGAAAATGCGCCCAAGTTGATGAAGAAGCATGGAGAAAATTCTAAGTATAAAATTCATCCACCTCCTAGGCCAAAATGCGCCCAAGTTCAAGAAAGTCAAAGAAAGTCAAAGAACTTCATCCTACAACTATGCTAAAATGCACCCACCTTGAGAGTTTGGATGTTAAAAAATGGCTAAGTATGAAACTTCATCCACCTCCTAGGCTAAAATGCGCCCATGCTTGGAAAGTCAAAGAAAGTCAAAGTTTTTCATCCTGCAGGCATGGCAAAATGCGCCCACCTTGAGAGTTGATAGCAAAAAAATTTCTAAGTGCTAAAGTTATCCTCCACCACCCCCTAAATGCGCCCATCCTACACATAGGTGGAAATGCGCCCAACAAGAAAGAAAGTCAAGGAGTCAACATCTTTCATCATTCTCCCATGGCAAAATGCGCCCAAAAGAGGGCATGTAAGGACAAAAACAAAGAAGTTGAAGAGTCACATGCAAGGCGTTGTAAGTTTCATCCACCACATATGCCTAAATGCGCCCAAGAAGGATGGCAAGTCAACAAGTCAATAAAGTTCATCCTCCTTACATGCCTAAATGTGCCCAAATGAGGTCAAGTGAAGACAAAAACGGGAAGTCCAAGAGTCATCCTTCATGCAAGCCAAAATGCGCCCAAGTTGAAGAGAGTAAAAGTGAAGGTAGGGTGGTGAATAAGGTAAAGGGTGAAGTGAAATACTCCAAGGCGTGGTGAAAACAAGGTAAATGCTAGGCGTGGTTATTATTCTTCTTCAAGTGCTATATGCGCCCAAGGTGGTAAGTGTTATAAGGTGTTAGAAAATATTGCCAAGGCGTGTGAGATGAAATAAAGTGCTAGGCGTGATTTTATCCTTCATCAAGTATGCTATGCGCCTAAAGTGGAGTATAAAGGTGGTGGAATAAAGTTGATGAGAGAAAATATTGCCAAGGGTGAATAAAATGCTAGGCGTGGTGATGAATATCCTTCAGCATGTGTCATTTGCGCCCAAGGTGTTAAGTGAGAATAATAATAATATTGCTAAGTTGTTGGAGTTTCAAATAAAAATATCTTTCAAGTGATGAATAAAATGCAAGGTGATGAATAAAATAAAGCATATTGGGCGTGATGTGTTTTGAAGGAAAATTTTCTAAGATGAATGGATAAAAATTTTCTCACAGGCAAGTTGATTGAGTTGAATAAAATTTTCCAAGGCAAAAATTTTCAAAGTGATTCAAATTTTTCTAAGGCAAAGTATTTTCTTCCTTAGAAAATATGCCTAGAACTTGAGGTGATGAAATTTTTCTTGGAGCACGGATGAATTTTCCAATGATGAAGTCAGAGAATATTAGCATTGCAGGATGGATTGTTAAAAATTTCTCAAGTCTGAGCAACAGGATGTTCACAGAAGTGAAGAATGGGTTAAAATTGATTGAATAATATTTTTCTAAGGTTTAAAAATTCAAAAAAAATAAATGAACCCATTCGTTGTGTACCCATGGATTCATTGCGTTTCAGGGAAATTTTTCTTCTGGGTACTGGACATTTGTGATGATAAGTGGATTTCTTTGTCTTTCGCGCTTCACCAAGGCCTTCAGCATGAAGAATTTAATTGGTACTCAAGTTGTGAATTTTCCGAAAGAAAAATTTAAAATCTTCTAAGGCAAATTGGAATAAAATGATTTTTGAAAGGAAGATGCTTCAAATGATGAATTTGAAATGAGTTGCCTAGACGATTTTAATCCAGTTCTTCACAAATGAATTTTCCAAAGCCGAAGAGAAGTAAAATTCGAATTCAAGTGACAAAGCTCCAGCTGGTGAATTAAAAGATGAATTTAAATTTAAATTCTTCGAAAGTGAATTTGAAATGTGGCAGTCAAAGTTGAACTTCTAGAAGGTTGAGATTCTCAGACAAGTGTCGAAAATGCCAGAGAGGGAAATTCAAATGGAGTAGTGGAAATTTAATTCATTGGCTAAACTTAGCCTTCTTCTAGAATTCGAATTTTCTATAAGTGCTGAAGGTTGTTCACTTCTTTTTCAGAGCTAAGTGAAGTTCGATTTGCTCTGAGTTTGAAATTTGTGAGTGCTGAGGACTGAAGCTTGAGAAGTTCAAAATTTTTCTGATGACTGGAGAGTTTACTGAAGTCTAAAATTTGTGAGTTGTTGATTGAAAAGGTGCAAATTTACTTGAGTTGGTGCTGAAGTTCGATTTTGTTGCTGAGGTTTGAAGTTGCCAGAAGTGAGGGAATTTCGATTTGAAGAAGATTATACTACTGAAGCTGAGAGGGATGCCTTGAAGTAAGAAATTTCAAAGAATATATTGAAGTGCGCACTTGCTGATTTGTTGATTGAAGAAGTGTGAATTTACAAGTAGTGAAGTCACTAAAATCTGCAGTTGCTGAAAGTGTTACAGTTGTTGAGACTTTGCTTTGTAGTTGAAGTTTGAAATCTGTTGAAGGAGAAGTTGAGGTTTGTGAATGAGAAATGATATTGCAGCTTCTCAAATTCTTGAAGTCGACTGGCAGCCCCTGCACAATATTTTATTTATTTTCTAAATTAATTTACTCATGAATGTTTATTGTCCTGCAGATGGCTGAGGCAAGGGTGACTGGCAAAGACAACAATGGTGCATCCAGGCAAGTAGTTATAAAGAAGTTGAGGAAGACATTTATGCCAAAGTCAAAATTTATTTCAAAATTGGGCAAGCTGACAGATACCAACTTGGGCTCCATCAACCTAGAAACTTTCAAGAATAGAATGTTGGGGATTGGTAGTCATCGACCCTGGAACACTTTGCACAACATTGTTCGAAGCGAGTTATACGCAGCTGCTGGGTTCCCGCCAGCCATTCAGTGTTCGGAGCTGATGATGGAGTGCGCCAATTGCTATGAGAAGGATCACAGATCGATCATGTCACCAGATGGACAAGTGCTCGCCAACCTCACTCCTGCTGCCATTGGTGAGGCCTTTGGAATTCCAGTGCACAGGAATATGATTTACAAGTCCAGAGAGCGAGCTGAGTGAATGTATGCTTCTGCATTCGAGAGATGCACAGAGACGATCAATACTCACTGGATGAGCAATCCCAAGCCTTCTCGTACAAAGTTGCTGAGGAAAATTATAGCAGATGACTTGAAGCAGGAGTATTGTGATCTCATCATGATGCTGAGCAGGGTTGGAGGCTGCCCCCAGTCATTCATTTTTGAGCCCTGGATGTTCTATTACATCAACCTCGTGCTAGAAGGAAAAGATTACGTCAACTAGGCTGCAATGATCAGTGACAATTTGCACGAGCAGCTCCTGAGCCTGAGAAGAACAAAGACATTCTATATGAGTTCTTACATCATCTACATGCTGGCCCGTATGATGAGGTATAGAGGAATTTCATACAAGGAGCCTATTGGTTGTGGCTCTCACCAGTTTAAAATTCATGAGGCTTGTCCGCAGTTGCATTTGATAAGTACTACCTATTACAAGCGTGTCAATGATGCCTTCACCATGCACATCACGAGACTGCTTTGGGAGTGGATGCATCACAGGATCTCAAGAGAGGCCCAAGAATTGATTGAAAGGTATGGGTGCTAGTTTATACAATTTCTGAAGTTTTCTTACATAAGGCTACAAGGTTTTTCATCATACCCATAAAGGCTGCCTAAGTACCCAACCAATAGAATTTTAATGTTAGAATTATCTAGGCAATTGGTTGCCTACGATAAAATTCAGAAGAAAAAGAAGAAGGGAGGTGTTGACTTCCCGATTGTCATGGGCAATTTAGATGAAGTGTGTCCTTCATTACAGGCAACCAGAGAGGCCAAGAGTGAGCTTCAATTCTATCACTTTTCATATCACACCAGCTAACAGCACTATGATCCGCATCATAACATCAAATGGGTATTGTCAGAAGAATTTAAACGCAAGGCAAATATCGAGGATTATTGGGCTGATGCGTCGGATGAGGTTGAAGTCAGGAAAAGAATGTTCTCTCGATTGCCAATTAACATGATCAGGGAGTGTGAAGTTGTTCTTGTTCAAGACCAGGTAAATGAGGATATGGACGTTGTCCATCCAGATTATGCAGCAGTGAGAGATACTCCACTTCCACTCCCGGATTGGTTAGAACTAGAGGTTGTTGACTTGGACACACTTTCTATTCCGGTCTTGACATTCACTAGAGCATGGGTTGACAGGCGTGTGAGCAGGTTGAAGAGTAGGTCGATTGCTTTGACTTACAACTTGATGGGAGATCACAGGACACCCACCACCGGCAGGAAGAAGCAAATCACACGAGGTCCAGAATCCAGAAGGAAGGAGCCAGTTCGGTAGGAGCCCATTCACCTGGAACCTCCAAGAGTTGTAGTTGAATCGTCCACGCCATTGGAGACACGTTCTCCAAGTATACAAGAGGTTTCTTTATTTTCTGATTAGAGGAATGCATTGAATCAGGTGCAAGCAGCACAGGAGAATAATCAGCCACCATGGAGAGAATCAGTTGGCCAAAGCATCAACGCACCTAGTAGAGTTGATCAGCAGGATGATGAGGGGACTACAAGTGACCCTCAGTTTTAGCAAGAATTAGAGACGGCTTTTTTAAAATGATGATGATATAGTTTTAGGAGATACTCAGCCACTTGAGGACGATGAGCCTCACCAGAATGATGTAGAGGTTGAACAAGTTCGAGAAGTAGAGGCACAAGAGTAGCAGCCATATAGTGCCTGATTGGCTCAGAGATAGGATGAGAAGAAGCCCCAGCGAAGAGATTGATCTAGCAGTCGAAATGGAAGAGTTCTTGAACAGGATTAGCGCACCTCCACAAAATAAGAGAGCACGAAAGTTTTCAAAGATATCAACTAATGAGGATGGTTCCCGCACCCTTCATGTAGCTGTGCCACAGGTTGATTGTGACCGAAATGAAGCAGTGCTAGAAAACTACGTGGTCACAACTTTGGAGTTAGGACGCCCCACAGGTGCACAAATTGTAGAAGAATGTGATAACTCCTACCTCGCCCTCAAGGACAAATTATTCAAGAAGGAAGGAAAGTAGAAAAAGTTGAAACAAGAGCATAAGGCTTTGATAGGATATGTGCAGCAGTTGTCTCGTTCTCGTGGATAGGAGATTCCAGTGATAGAGCCTCCAGTAGAGATACCTAGAGAGTCAATCAGTGGCTTGTTGAAGTTAGGGAAGATGGCATAGGAGGCAGACAAGTGGGTCACGGGAGTTCGTGTTGAGACAAAAAAGTTTATGGAGGACCTTGCTCTTGCTTTTCAGCAGGCTTCTAGTATTTTGGCACGAATGGAGGCAATTGATCAGGCTTGGGGTGATGCTTCAGTCTATCAGAGCAAGGTAATTCAGCGTCTTGAGGAATTGAGGCATGTCCCTTTGCGGTTGCTAATTGATGGAGGGGTCATTCAGGAGAATGACAAGTATGACTTTTCTAGATGGTATTCTTCAGCAATCATGGGACATGGTTTCTTTGATGCAGCACAGGCGGATTCAACCAGGGTACGGAAGGTTATGGCTAATATCATTGATGGAGTTCAGAATACTTTCGAGGCCATATTTGCTAGGCGGTTGAATCTAGATGAGGTGAATATTGATAATTTGAGGGGTAGGCTGGTGCCTTTCTTTTCAGAGGTGAAGACCTTCATACAAGATGATTTTGAAAACACTTCTAATTTCTCCACCTTGATCCAGAGCACGCAGGATTCCTTAGTTGCTTGGAGAAAATCTTGTGCAAGGCATGAGCAGTCTGTTACAGTATTGGAGTTCCAGCTTGATTGCATTCCACCCATTTCAGTTCAGGAGGTTGAGGCTGTGCTTGGCAGGTTCATTGAGTTTGCAGCCAGAGAGAAGGAAAATGAGAATGCACTACTGGACGATGATCTTCTAGAAGACTGATTGTGGGTATTAATTGCCTTTACTATTTTGGGAGTGAGTGGGAATCTTTGTTCATTTATTGCACCACTCCCCATTCTGGCAGTTTTTAGGGTTAGGGCTGAGGTGGCTTAATCTTAGCCACTCTTTTGATTGTAATCTTAGCCATCCATTGGATTGGGCTACCTATAAAAGGGGGAGTCCCCCTCATTTGTACCTCATTAGAATTAGATTAGAATTAGAATTGAGTTAGAGATTGGAGACTTGAAAGTAGAACATAGTAGACTTTTTGTTTGATAGCTTAGCATAGTGTGGAGAAGAAAGAAAGTTTTCCCTTTGAAAACTTTTGTGGAGATTGTTGTGTAAAACTTTCATGATAATAGATCTTTTCATTGATGGTGGAATTCGTCTTTGTCATGGATAGCTAGCAAGGTCTCTTCTTCCTTTCAGATCCAAGTAGCATAAAGTAGCATAATTTTTATCTCATGCAAGTAGTTTATTTTGATGTGTGGTCTTTTATTGAGGTAGCTTCATTTCATTCCATACCACTAGCAGCTTGTTGATGACAAGTTCGCCTTGCGTGGTCTACTGGACATTATCTTGAGTTTAGATTCGATTATGGTTTGTATACTTATATGCGTCGTTCTGATGGTATACGTATGCTAAATTGTAGTCTGAATATCTTTTGCTATCCCTTTGAAGATTTCACTAATTTTGCTGAAGCTATCCGACGGGAGGCTAGGTGAAATTTTTTTCGAAGTCTGCTAAAATCGAGCTCCACATATCCTGCATTTAGAATAGAATATAAGTTTCTTAGGCCCTACACTCATTTACTTTCCGCACATTTCTAGTTAGCTTTAGGAAAACATACTTATTTCCAAATCATCCACATTATACAAATCCCTTCCAATCATCCATTTACTGTTAATTGCAAGAATCTTGAACAATTGTGTAAGTCCCCTCGTGAAAACAGCAATTCACATCAAACCAACTGAGGTTATTCTAAGTATTCGGAACCTTGGAGTTGAATGTGCGAACTTTCTTGCAATCTTAGCACACGGAATACTTTGATCAAGAGAGAACGGAATAGCCTTCAGACTATTTTGTTCTGCTGATTGGTGCGGTCAGAAAAATCACATCAACAGTATCTCTTTCAAAGAAAAAGGAGATTGTTACTACTGTCTTGAGGCATTTAAATGAAAATGTTGATAGTAAATTGCTATCTATATATTCTTTATATTCTTTGATGTTAGATGCAATAAAGAATATTGATAGGGATCAGGAAGTAGAGATACCATTGATTGGAAATTGTATCCCTAGGGCTAGTGATTTGGATATCATGTATAAGGCTTCAAGTTTTGATACAAATAATAGGCCCCAATCATTAAAGCCTACTCAAGTGTTGGTTAAATCATTGCAAGGTTTTCAGACCCTACCAGATGATTTGAGTAGGAAGATCAAGGAATTGGTGAAGAATTTTAATGATTGGGGCAACACATTGTTACCAGATATAATTGATGAGCAGGGGAAAATCAGGTCACTCCAGCAGTGGCAGTATCAAGCAAGTGAAGTCATCAATGATCAAATTAAATTAATTTGTGATGACTCAGATTATGACTTGTTGGTGAGTTGTATGGATAAAATCATTAGTACCTGCTCATTTTTGGAAGCTTTTGAAAGAGATGCAAATCAGGTAGTGGTAAAATACACACCTTATAATGCCAAGGTGAATGAGGTGATTAGTTTTGATTGGCCGACTGATGAAGAATACCATAAATGGGTAACTAAATATTTGACTGAGGAAGAGTAAAAGGAATGGACTACTAATGGTGGTAAATCGATGATGCGGTTACAACGGTTTCCAGTTTTCTTTGATGGCATTCTCGGCGTGGGTTTCTTGTGGTTTTTTGTTGTTGCATCAACTTTTCTCAGTTGACATGATGAACAAGAATATTCTCCAAGGTGATGGTTGTTGTAAAAAAATTTGGAATATCACCAAGTGTGCCAATTGGC